>JAEOAE010003427.1:0-54492 GCA_036365155.1 Meriones psammophilus | reverse complement strand
GTAGAGGTGGATGCATGCTTTCTCTTGCCTCTCTCTTGGCTATCAGGTTTAAATCAGACAATTGGAGATTTTCATTTTTTTATAACAACACTAAAGTTCTGTGTGCCCATAGGGGTTAAAGCAAAGCTAAGAATGCCTCTGCTATCAGCATCATTTGATCTTTGATCCACTGGTAGAGGGCTACTAGTGTCCTGAGACTCAGCTGTATTATTTCAAGCTAATGAGGGACTCTGGGCAGGCCTAGCAGTCAGGAGCAATGAGTGGGAGGTAGTTTATGGGTTTGTTCTGGGATTTTCCTCTGATGTAGCTCTAAAGAGCTGTGAGTGAGACCAGACCATGTCATGCTGAGTGTGGGGCCATTGTCACCAGGCCAGGCAGAGCAGGCTGCTCTGATCTGCTTTTGACCGAGGTGAGCTGTGGTTCAGGCTCTGGTTCTGTTGTTTTCATGTGGTGACTTCCAGCAGAGATCCTTATCCTGTGACCCTTCTTAAGTGTTGACTGTTTAAAGAGGAGGGGGGACCTGTGGCTTGGGCAGTAAAAGTTGTGGTGCTTATAGTATCACTATCTAGTGTGCACACCCAGGCATTGCTTTTGCTAGGCATTAGATAGATAGATTGGAAACTGGAAAGTCTCATTTCTAGAAATGCTGCATTATATTCCACACATGGTTTTGTTTAACAAATTTTATAAATAGTTTTGAAACTGGTTAAAAAAAAGTGGTAGTGGTCATCATTAAACAACACTTGCTTATTTTTATTTTATTTTATTTTTTTTATTTTTCATCTTTCAACTACCACGGGCACAATGATGTGATTCAGGAAATTCAATTTCTGGGTTCAAAAGGATTTTCTGAGATGCAAATTTTGTCAGTGTCAGGTGTGCCTAGTTTAGGTAAGTGAATAGGGCAGATTACACATCTTGTGACATAATCCATGCTGCAAGAAACAGATACTAAATTATTCTCAACTTTTTTGTGTGTGAGTGTTGGCAAGGCTGGGCTGTGCCTAAACTCACAAGTGGACATGAGGACTGCAAGCCATAGCCAAGCTTTATGATCACCTCCATTTTCTAAGAGACTTCCCAGGCAAAAGGACTCTCTGTAAAGGAGGTTAGTAGTAGCTGGAGGGTCAGAAATATAACAGTTTAGGTGTCATTTTTATGTTTGTCTCGTAACAATTGTGGAATCTGTGTTTAATTGATTTGTATTAGTTAGAAAAAAAGGTATCTCTGGTCCAGTGCACATTTTTCATACTAGAGTTTCCTTATGTCTTTCATATAAACTTGACTATATTTTAGGCTTATGTTTTTGGCTTTTTCTCTTACCCCCTCATTCTTTCACAAACACTGTACACATTCTTGATTATTGAAGTTTGTGGTAATTACAGAAATCACATCATGCCAGATTATGAGATTTGTGACAATAGAATCATCCCTTATTTTTCTGTTTTCCTTTGTTTCTTACCAGGTGGCTTTTCTGATATGAGATAGAGATTTTGGATTGTTCTTTAGCAATCACATAAAGGCAATTTGCACTTATGTCTGTAGAAGGCAGAAGAGACAACATGAAGGTGAGTGATACCATTTGGCCAGTTTATTCCTTCTCTTTTGACATTTTCTTTTGGTGATCTGTCATTTTCTTCAGAAGTTTCATGTGTCCAGTGGTCTCCATATTCTTTAGTTGGATTATTTTATTCTCCTGAAAAGATTAAATCAAAACCCTGCCACATCCCTAATTCAGGGGAGAGGGTCCTACCTTTTTAGGCATATTATATCTTTTATAGAGAAAAATGGTTTTTGGAAATAGAAAAAGTATAATATCTCAATTAAGTTTAAAAAAATCTTTGAAAGTTTACAAATATACCTTAAAGTGTATTTATTTCTAGATAATAAAAGGCATTCAATTTGATTTTCAGCCTGCCTTTTAAAAGCAGCTTTTAAATAAATCCACTGTAAATCCTATGTACCTGCCTCTGCCCCACGTGGTATATAAAAGGCATGTGGCTCCCAAATGCTGGGATTAGGGCTATGAACCACCAACACCCTGTCATTGTAACTCCTGAATTGAAAACAACTAATTAATAGAGAACTGCTTGTCTCTGCTGGGATTAAATGCATGGTCTATCACCAGGATGCTCAAATTTCTTATTCACTCCAAAGTTATTCCATCTCAAACAAGTTTATACCTTTGAATTTACTTCAAACATTTTAAACCTCTTACCTGTTTTTAATATGAAACAACAAATGTATCTTTCTTTTATTTAAGAAGAAAACTTTTAGTCTTTATTAAGTTAGTTTGGACTGAATGACCACACTGTCTGATGAACAGTTACCTCTGCTTATTCAGGAGATCTCTGCTATTCAAATCTAATCATGATCAATTTTGATAGGATCCACCTTTCTTTTCCTGTGTGAAACATTCAGTTTTACCAGTGAAGACACAGTTCAGTAGTTTCTCACTGTCTACTCCTTTTAGTTATGTTTACTTCTTTTTGTTCTAGAGTATTTAGGAGTGCTGTTAAGTTGCTACTAAGAGATATTTCTGATTATTTTATCTGAATGTACTTAGTGCTATGAACTGTCTTCTGGTCAACAATTCCGTTCTATACTATGAGTTTTGATATGTTGTGTATTCATTTCATTGACTTCTAGAAAGTCTTTAATTTCTTTCTTTATTTCAGTTTTGATCCATTTTTTATTCAATAGAGTGTTGTTCAATTTTTATGAGTTTGTAAGCTTTCTATTGATTTTGCTATTGGTGATGTGCTGCTTTAAACCTTAGTGGTCTGATAGGATGCAGGTTATTGCAAGTTTCTCATATCTTTTGAGACTTCCACTGTTCAAGTATATAATCAATTTTGGAGAATAATATATGAGTTGCTGAGAAGAGGGAACAATCTTTTGTGCTTAGGTGGATGTTCTGTAAACATCATTTGGGTAGTGTTTTGATGTTAGTTATCTGGAGCATTTCTCTGTTCAGTTTGGTCAGGAGGACCTGTCCATTGGTGAGAGTGATATATTGAAGTTTTCCCCTATCAGTTTATGAGGGCCAGGATGTGATGCAATCTGCAGAATCTGCAGAAGGGTTTCTTTTATAACTTTGGTTCTCTTATGTTTGGAGCATAAATGTTAAGTATTGAAATGTTATATTGCTGGATGTTTTTTTTTAATATGTCAATCCTTTTCCGTCTTTTGATTATTATTTTTTGAAGTCTGTTTTGTTAGATATTACAATTGTTATATGAGCTTGATACTCTAGTCCATTTATTTGGAATATCTTTTCCAAACCTTTACCTTGAGATAATGTCTATCTTGATGTGAAGCTGTGTTTGATGTATTTAGAAGAAGGGTGGATTCTGTTTTATCATCCGTTTTGTTAGCCTGTGACTTTTTATTGGTGAATTTGGGTCAATGGTATTAAGAGAGATCATTGAACAGTGATTGTTATTTTGGTGGTGGTGGTGGTTTTAGCACCGTGAGTGGGGCTGTATTTATAGATACATATTATTTAAAATTGACGTTTTTATTGAACATCTTATTTTCCCCATTTGGTGATTGAAAGTTTCTAGGCATAGTTAGTAATTTGTATTGGCGTCTGCAGTTTTTTAGATTCAGAAGCACTCTGTCTAGCATTTTTACTGAGAATACAGGATTAATTCCAATAGATCTGCCTTTTTTGTTTTTTGGTTGTTTTTTGTTTGTTTTGGTTTGTCGGATTGGTTGGTAAGTTTGGTTTGTTTGTTTGTTTTCAGTTGCAGCTTTTCATATTCTTTCTTCATTCTGTATATTTAGAGTTTTGATTATTCTCTGTTAAGAGGACTTTCTTTTCTGGTCCACTGTCTTTGGTATTTTGTATGCTTCTTGTACCTTGATAGACATCTTCCTCTTTAGGTTAAGAAATTTTTCTTGTATGATTTTGTTGAAAATATCTTCTGGACCTTTGATCTCATCCTTCTTCTTCTAATCTGATTATCAGCATGTTGTGTTGTCATAATGTCCCAGAGTTCCTGGATGTTTCCTGAATATTTGTATGTAGACCAGGCTGGTTTGAACTTACAGCTCTAACTCCAGTCAGTGTTGGGCTTAAATCTAGGCCAACATGCCTGGCATCAACATCACCATCATTGGCTGCTGAGCATGGAATATAGAGTTTTAGGTATTTATTTTCTTTTGTTTTATATATGTAAGCATAGGTTATTGATCTTCATCAACATCTTGCATTTGAAATTTGGCAGGGACTATATTTAATTTCTGAGGATGCCATTTATTCATGACACTAACACTATCTGAGCTTTTTCCAAGTCATTGAATTGTAGGTGTGTGCTCTTCTGACCTGTTGTATTTTTTAATTTTATTTGTTTGTTTTATTCACATTCAATTTATTTTTAATTTAAATTTGTTTTAGTTATTTATTCTCTGACATGAACTCGAGTCTTTGATCACCTCCTCCTGGGTGGTGCAGCCTTGCAAGGCCACAGAGGAAGATGATGCAGCCATCCTGATGAGACCTGATAAGTTAGAAGGAGAATTCCTCCCAATTAGGAGACTAGAGAAAGGGCATAGGGGCAGAAGAAGGAGGGTGGGTGGGACTGGGAGGAGATGAGGGAGGAGACTATGGCAAGGATACAAAGTGAACACATTGTAATAAATAAATTAATTAAATTAAAAAATAATTTATCCACTTAACATCCCAATTTTAATCTTCTCCCTTGACTCTTCCTTGTCTCACCCTCCATTCTTCTTCCCTCCTTATCCCTTCCTATATCTCAGATACAGGAACCCTCCTCTCCCTACCATCTGAACCCAGCCTATCAAGTCTCACTAGGACTGCCTGCATCCTCTTCCTCTGTGTCATAGCAATGCCCCCCTCAACCAAGGGAAGTGATCAAATATAAGACAACAGAGTCCATGTCAAAGCCAGCACCTTCTCCCCTACTATGGATCGAACATGGAGACTGAGCTGCCTATCAGCTACATCTGAGCAGCGGTCTGGGTACTCTTCATGAATGGTCTTTGGTGGGTCCATCAATCTCTGCAAGTCCCCATGGGCCCAGATTTTTTGTCCTTGTTGGTCTTCTTATGGAGGTCCTGCCAGCTCTGGGTCTTTCTACATTCTATCCTCCCACTCTTTCCTATGATTCCCTGTGCTCTACCCAAAGTTTGGCTGTGAGTATTAGCATCTGCTTTGAACCCCTGCTGGGTAGAATCTTTTGGAGGAAAGATTATGCTCTCATCCTGTTCCCTCTCCTCAGTCACTTCTGGTGTCCATTCTATTTGCCCTTTTGAATAAGAATTGACCATCCTCCATAGGGTCCTCCTTTTTATTTAGCTCCTTTAGGTCTGTAGATTGTAATATGTTTATCCTATTATGGCCATTATCCATTTACAAAGGAGTATATACCATGCATGTCTTTCTGGTTTTGGAATAACTCACTTAGGATGATCATTTCTAGTTCCATCTACTTGCCTGAAAATTTTATACTTTCCTTTATTTTTTAAATACCCGAGGTGCATTCCATTGTGTAAATGTACCACAATTTCTGTAAAACAATGTTTTGGTTGAGAGACATGTAGTTTGTTTCCCTGTTATGGCTATTATGAATATAGATGCTATGAACACAGTTGAGCAAATATCTTTGTTGAGTGGTGGAGCATCTTTTTGATATATGCCCAGGAATGATATAGCTGGGTCTTGAAGTAACACTATTTCCAATTGTCTGAGAAAGCATCAGATTGATTTTTAAAGTGGTTGTATAAGTTTGCACTCCCACCAGCAATAGAGTGTTCCTCTTTCTCCACATTCTCACTATCTTGCTGTCACTTCAGGTTTTGACCTTAACCATGATGAGTTTAAGATGGAATGTCATTTGCATTTCCATGATGACTAGAGATTTTGAGCATTTAATGTCCACAATTTGATATTCCTCTGTGGAGAAATCCTTGTATAGTTCTTTACCCCAGTTTTAAATTGTATTATTTGGATTGTTGGAGTTTAATTTTTTTGAGCTCTTTATATATATATTTTGTTTATTACCTCTTTCAGTTGTATGTAGGGTTGGTGAAGAACTTTTGTCCGTCGGTAGGCGGTCATTTTGTTCTATTGACAGAGTTCTTTGCTTCATAGAAGCTTTTGGTTTCATGAGATCCTATTCATTAATTCTTGATCTTAGAGCCAGTGTTCTTGGTGTTCTGTTGAGGAAGTTACCTTCTATGTCAATGAGATCGAGGATATTTCCCACTTTTTTTTTCTAACAGATTTAGTGTATCTGGTTTTATGTTGAAGTCTTTGAACAACTTGGACTGCAGTTTAGTGCAGGGTGACAAATATGGATCTATTTTCATTTTTCCACATGTAAACTTCAGGTTAGACCAGCACCATTTGTTGAAGATGCTGTCCTTTTTCATTGCATGGTTTTGGGCTTCTTTGTCAAAAATCAAGTGGCCATAGGTGTGTGGGTTTATTTATGGGTCTTCACTTCAATTCCATTCATACACCATTCTGTTTTTATTTTAGTACCGTGCAGTTTTTTTTATTACTATTGATTTATAGTAGAGCTTGAGATCAGGGATGGTGATACCTACTGATGATCTGCTATAGTACAGGACTGTTTTAGCTATTCTGGCTTTTTTATTTTACTATATGAAGCTGAGAATTGTTTTCAAGTTCATAAGGAATTGTGTTGATATTTTGATGGGAATATCATTTAATTTATAGATTGTTTTTGGTATGATAGCAATTTTTACTATGTTGATCCTTCTGACCCATCTGCATGAGAGATATTTGTATCTTCTTGTATCTTTTTCAATTTCTTTCTTCAGAAGCTTAAAGTTTCTTTTTTCATGCAGGTTTTTCACTTGCTTGTTGAGGATAACTCCAAGGTACATTATGTTTTTTTTTTTCCTTCCTATTGAAGGGTGTTGTTCTCCTAATTCTTTCTCAGTCCATTTGTCTTTTTGCATACAGGAGTGCTACTGATTTTTTTTTTTTTTAGTTAACTTTATATCCAACCACTTTGATAAAGTGTTTTTCAACTGTAGGAGTTCCTACAGTAGAATATTTAGGTCACTTTTATATACTGTCATATATGTGAATATAAATACTTTGACTTCTTCCTTATCAACTTGTATCCCCTTGATCTCCTTTAGTTGTCTTATTGCCTAGATAGGACTTTGCGTACTGTACTGAAGAGATTTGGAGAAAGTATGTGGCCTTGTCTTGTCCCTGAGTTCAGTGGAATTGATTTAACTTTCTTTTCATTTAGTTTGATGTTAGCTATATGATTGCTGTACATTGTCTTTACTATTTTTAGATCTGTGACTCTGTCCCCAGTCTCTCAAGACTTTAAACAAGAATAACTGCTGGATATTGTCAAATGTTTTTCTGCATCTCAGGAAATGATCCTTTTTTTTCAATTTGTTTATATGACGGATTAAGATTTCTATATTGAACTATCCCTGCATGCCTGGGATGAAGCCTACTTTGGTAATGGTTGATGATATCTTTGATATGTTCTTGGATTTGGTTTGCCATTATTTTATTCAGTATTTTTGCATCATTGTTCATAAAAGAGAATGGTCTGAAGTTCTCTTTCTTTTGGGGTCTTTCAGGGATTTATCAAGGTGACTGTGGTCTTACAAAAGGAGTTTGGTCATGTTGCGTCCATTTCTATTTTGTGGAATAATTTGAAGAATATCGATATTGACTCTTCATTGTTGGTCTTGTACAATTCTGCTCTGAAATCATCTCACTCTTGGCTTTTTTTTTTTTTTTTTTTATTTAGATGGCTGCTTCTATTCGCTTTAGGCAGTAAAAGACTATTTAATATCTTTACCTGATTTTGATTCAACTTTGGTAAGTGGAATCTAACAAGATAATTGTATATTTTATTTAGATTTTTAAATTTTGAGACATATAGTTTTTTGACATAAGATCTAATGGTTCTTTGGATTTTCTCAGTGTCTGTTATCTCTCTCTCTCTTCCTTTCAGACTGTTGATTTGGATAGTGTCTTTCTGCCATTTACTTAGTTTGACTAAGAGTTTGTCTATGTATTTGATTTTTTCAAAGAACTAGCTCTTGGTTTTGTTGATTCTTTGAATTATTCTCTTTATTTCTAATTTTTGATTTCAGCCCTGAGTTTGGTTAGTCCTAGTAGTCTACTCCTGTTGAGTGTGTCTGCTTCTTTTTTCTAGGGCTTTCCAGTGTGCCATTCAGTTGCTTGTATGGGATGTCTCCAGTAGCTTATGAAGGCCTTTAGTACTATTAAAACTCCTCTTAGGACTGCTTTCATTGCAGTTTGGGTATGACGTACCTTCATTTTCATTGAATTGTAAGAAGTACTTTCTTTATTTCTTCCCTGACCTAGATTCCATTGAGTAGGGAGTTGTTCAGTTCCCACGTGTGTGTAGGCTTTTTATTATTTCTGTTATTGTTGAGGTCCATCTTTAGTCCATCATGGTCTGATAGGATACAAGATATTATTTCAATCTTATTGTATCTTTTGAGACCTGGTTTGTGACCTACTGTATGTTCAGTTTTGGAGAAGGGTCCATGAGGGGCTGAAAGAAGATAGATTCTTTTCTGTTTGGGTTAAAAAATTCTCTAGATATCTGTTAGGTTCATTTGATTCATGGCATCCATTTGTGTCATTATTCCTCAGTTTAAGTCCTTTTCCATTGCTCTGTCCCTTGATGATAGTGACATGTTGACCTCTCCCACTATTAATGTACGGTGATTAATATGTTAAGTTTTATTAATGTTTCTTTTACAAATGTGGGTGTCCTTGTATTTGGGGCATTGTTGCTCAGAATACAGATGCCATCTTGGTGGAATTTTCCTTTGATGAGTATGAAGTATCCTTCCTCATTTTTATTTATTTATTTATCTATTTATCTATCAATTTATTTATTTATTTTTATTTAGGAGCAATAACTAATATCAGGCAATATTTTTAAAGTTTAAAAGTATGTGAAACGGTATAGTTTTTAAAAAATCATTCAACATTTTATTGTGTTCTTTTTAAATTTTTATTAATAACAGTTTATTCACTTTGTATCCCCTCTATACCTCCCTCCTTCCTCCCCTCCTGATCCCACCCTCCATCTTTCCCACCCCTGTCCCTTTCCCAGTCCTCTGACAAGGGAGTTCCTCCTCCCCTTCACTCTGATCCTAGACTATCAGGTCTCATTAGGAGTGGCTGCATTGTCTTCTTCTCTGTCCTGGAAAGGCTGATCCCCCCTCAATGGGAGGTTATCAAAGAGCAGGCCAATGAGTTCCTGTCAGAGACAGTCCCTGTCCCCATTACTATGAAGCCCACTTGGATACTGAACTTCCATAGTCTACCTTTTGTGCAGGGGTTTCAGGCCATCTCCATGAGTGGTCCTTGGCTGGCGTATCAGTTTCAAAAAAGACCCCTGTGCCCAGAATTTTTGGAACTGTTACTGTCCTTGTGGAGCTCCTGTCCTCTCCAGGTTTTACTATCTCCCAATTCTTTCATAAGATTCCCTGCACTCTGCCCAAAGTTTGGCTATGAGTCTCAGCATCTGCCTTGATACCCTGCAGGGTATAGCCTTGGTTTTGTGGTAGGCTCTGTGGTAGGCTCCTGTCCTGTTCCCTGTTCTCTCCCACTTCTGATGACCACCCTTTTTTGACTTTCTGCATGGGGTTTGAGCATCTTAGCCAGCATATTCCTTCCTGATTAACTTTCTTAGGTGTACAGATTTTAGTGTTCTAATCCTATATTTTATATCTAATATCCACTTATGAGTGAGTATATACCCTGTGAGTCTTTCTGCTTCTGGGATACCTCACTCAGGATGATCTTTCCACTTCCCACCATTTACCTGCAAATTTCACGTTTTCCTTGTTTTTTATTGCTGGGTAATATTCCATCGTATAGATATACCACAGTTTCTGTATCCATTCCTCAACTGAGGGGCATCTGTGCGGTTTCCAGCTTCTGGCTATTACAAATAAAGCTACTACAAACATAGTTGAGCAGATGTCCTTGTATACTTGAGCGCCTTTTGGATATATGCTTAGGAGTGGTATGGCTGGATCTTGAGGAGGCGCTATTTCTAATTGTCTGAGAAAGTGCCAAGTTGATTTATAAAGTGGTTGTATAAGTTTACATTCCCACCAGCAATGAAAGAGGGTTCCCCTTTCTCCAAATCCTATCCAGCATGAGTTGTCACTTGAGTTATTTGTCTTAGTCATTTTGATGGGTGTAAGGTGAAATCTCATGGTAGTTTTGATTTGCATTTCCCTGATGACTAAGAATGTTGAACATTTCTTTAAGTGTTTCTGTGCCATTCTTTATTCCTCTATTGAGAATTCTCTGTTTAGCTCTATACCCCATTTTTTAATTTGGGTTACTTGATTTGTTGCTGTTTAACTTCTTGAAATCTTTATAAACACTGGATATTAACCTTCTGTCAGATATAGGGTTGGTGAAGATCCTTTCCCAATCTGCAGGCAGTCATTTTGTTTTGACAACAATTTCCTTTGAATTATAGAAGTTTTTCAGTTTCATGAGGTCCCATTTATTGATTAATGCTCTTAGAGCCTGTGCTGTTGAAGTTCTGTTCAGGAAGTTGTCCCCTGTTCCAATGAGTTCAAGGCTCTTCTGCAATTTTTTTTCTAACAGGGTTAGTATGTCTGGTTTTATACTGAGGTCTTTGATCCACCTGAACTTTTGTTTTGTGCAGAGTGATAAATATGGATCTATTTGCATTTTCCTACATGTAAACATCCAGTTAGACCAGCAGCTTTTGTTGAAGATGCTATCTTTTTTCCATTGTATGTTTTTGGCATCTTTGTCAAAAATCAGGAGTCCATAGTGTGTGGGTGTATTTCTCGGACTTCTATCCCATTCCGTTGATCCACTAGTTGGTGTCTATGCCTCTACCATGCAGTTCTTATTACTGTTGCTCTATAGTACAGCTTGAGATCAGGGATGGAGATACTGCCAGAAGATATTTTATTATGGAAAATTGTTTTAGCAATTCTGGGTTTCTTGTTATTCCATATGAAGTTGGGAATTTTCTTTCAAGGTCTGTAAAGAATTGTGTTGGTAATTTGATGGGAATTGCATTGAATCTGTAGATTGCTTTTGGTAAGATGGTCATTTTTACTATGTTAATCCTGCCAAGCCATGAGCATGAGATTTTTCCATCTTCTGATATCTTCTTCTATTTCTTTCTTTAGAGACTTGAATTTTTTTTCATACAAGTCTTTGACTTGCTTGGTTAGGGTCACACTAAGGTACTTTATGTCCTTTTGACTATTGTGAAGGGTGTTGTTTACCTAATTTCTTTCTCAGCGCTTTTGTCTTTTGTATACAGGAGGGCTACTTATTTTGAGAGTTGATTTTGTATCCAGCCACATTGCTGAAAGTGTTTGTCAGCTTTAGGGGTTCCTGGTAGAATTTTTTGGGGTCACTCAGGTATACTATCATATCATCTGCAAATAGTGATATTTTGACTTCTTCCTTTCCCATTTATATACCCTTGATCTTCTTTAATTGTCTTATTACTCTAGCAAGGAATTCGAGAACTATGTTGAAGAGATATGGAGAGAGGGGCAGCCTTGCCTTGTCACTGAATTCGTGGGATTGCTTTTGTTTCTCTCCATTTAGCTTGATGTTGGCTGTATATCGCCTTTACTATGTTTAGGTATGTGCCCTGTATCCTGATCTCTCCAACACTTGAAACATGAATGGATACTGGATTTTTTTAAATGCTTTTTCAGCACTAAGGAGATTATCATGAGTTTATTTTTCTTTCAATTTGTTAATATGGTGGATCATATGGATGGATTTTTGCTTATTGAACCACCCCTGCATACCTGGCCTGAAGCCTACTTGGTTGTAGTGGATGATATCTTTGATGTGTTTTTGTATTGGCTTTGCAAAGTATTTTGTTGAGTATTTTTGCATCAATGTTCATAAGGGATATTGGCCTGAAATTGTCTTCATGCTGTGGTATCCAGGGCCACTTGCTCCTGGAGACCTGGGTTCTGGAGATGCCATATTGCTCTGTCTTTTGTTGGTTGAGCTTTTACACTGGCCTCTACCCATTGGGATATCTTAGGTGTTGGGTGTTAGTTTCTGGTACTTCCTGAAATCCTATGGTGGGTCAAATCCCTTGGCAGGAAGATGATTTTTCCCAAAGGAGCTCTCCTCCATTTTTTAGGTATGGTCACTGAATGGCGGGTGTTTTTCAGGAATTGCCACAGCTCATCTCAGGTGTACTGACCTGAGTAATAATTGTTTCCTTTGTTAGTAAAGGGGGCTATCCTCTCACCCAGAGAAATTCTGGAGACAGCGGCCCTGCTGCTGGGTTTCTTGCTGTAAATTTAGTGAGCTGCTGCTGTAACCTGAGTGCCCTGTGGCTTGGTCACTTTAGTTAGGGATAACTGGTTTTCCCTTGGAGCAGTATCTGGGGGTTTATCTCAAGGAACCCAGGCTTCTTTAGGTCCGAGTTTGGAGCTCTGTGCCCCAGTTCCGAAGTGGTAATCAGTGGCAGGTGAGCACCACTCTCATGTGTACAGCAGGAGGCTAGAGTCTGGAGCCTGTGGATAACCAGAAACTTTTCTGGAGCTAGGTGTCCTGAGGTAGGGCCAGATATTTTCCCCACCTTTGGGTTTTCTCCCAACAGAAAGACTCAGTCTGTGGTGTTTGATGTGGCATGTAGAATGGGTAGGAACTTGCCAGTGATGGTCCAAGCAGGTGACTGGGAAAGAATCTGAGAACGTTTCCAGGAATGTTCCTGTGTATGGTGGATGTAGTTGTGTGTGGGGGGAGTTGGCTGAGTTCTCTAATCTGGGACCTGCTGTTTCCCTGCCTGTGGGATTTTCTCCAGACAGGGAAATCCAGCCTCTAGTGTCCTGGGGCACACAGTTCTGTGATGGAGAGTAGGGCATGCAGGGCTAGCAGCTGGCGGCTCACTCAGGCCTGACAGCTGTGCACCCACCAGTCTGCAGTACCTTTCCAGGGATAGAGTGGGTGACCTGAGGTCAGTCCTGCTTTCTTCTTCCCTGTTTCTTTTCTAGAATTGGGCTCCCAGTCTCTGGTGCCCTGGAGAATATAATTTAGTTTGGAAAGGTTATCAGGACACAAAGGTGTATCCTGCAAACCAGGATATCTTCCAAGTTCTCACTGAGTGACCTGAGAGTGGACCTGACTGACTCCCACACCGTGGAGTTTCCTCTCACCTGGGAAAAAGGATCTTTGTTGTTTTAGGGCCCAGAGTTCAGTCTTTTAGTTGCTGTACCAACATTGTTGTCCTACTCCTCAGACCCAATGTCCTCCTGGCACTGCCATCTTGGATTCCCCCCTTCCTCATCCCTTTCAAATAATTTTGGTTGAAAGTCTATTTTATTAGATATTAGAATATCTACTCCTGCTTGCTTCTTGGGTCCATTTGCTTGAAAACCTTATTCCTGCTGCAACATCCCAGGAACTTTCCCAGAGATTAGCTGGGTGCTCTGAGGTTGGACCCGATTGTTTCCCTCATCATTGGTTTTCTTCTTACATTTGAAACACAGTCAGTTGGGACCAACAGATCCAACTATTGGACGCCATGCAGTCTCTGCTACCCAGCTTATCAGACACAGTATGCAATCAGCCCAACCATCTGGGATCTATTTTTAATTTTTATTGAATATAAGTATTTTGATTGTATGCATGAATATGCACCTCTTGTGTGCCTAATCCTCACAGTAGTCTGAAGATGTCTTCAGAACTCATGAACTTATAGCAATTGATAGTAGTGGGTCCCAGGTAATCACTGACAATTGAGCCCAATTATTTGAAAGAGCAGCAAGAACTCCTCACTGCTGAGCCATCTGTCTTGTTTTATGTTGCTTATTTATGATCAGCATTTACATTGTTATTATTTTCATCTTTCTATTTTTAGCTGTTTAAACATGCATTCCCTTTTAGTAAGATATCATTGAAGTTACAGTTTAAGCTGGGGCAGTGCAGATTTCTGGAGAATAAATATACACCAGGAGTGAATGTATAATTCCTTGTAGAAGCTTCAGTAAAGACCTCTGAGTTCTTTCAATATTTTGTGTTTGTTTGATTGACTTTTAGGGGAGGCTCTGTCTTACTATATAGGTCTGGCTGTCCTAGAACTCTTTGAATAGATAATGCTGACATCTAGTTCAATAAGATACACCTCGTCTGCCTCCTGAGTGATGGAATTGAAGGCATGACAGAATACACCCAGCTTGTCCACCATTTTTTGTAGTTAGTAACTGTTAATAAATTTCTCTGATCTGTACTTAGTATTGTTCATCTGTTAATTTCTCTCTGAGTGTGTCTCTGTCTCTATGTCTCTGTCTCTCTATTTCACACTTTTCTCTCTGTTTGTCTTTGTCCACATTAATTGCCATGTCTATTCCAAAGCTATATCCTCTTCAAAAATTCAGATATGATACAGTTAAAACTTGTTATTCCGTTTTATTCTAAAATGACTTAGTGATAACATTAACACTTCTTTTTTAATAGAAAAGTTTTAATCTTTATTTTTAATCTATAGACTACATTATTTAGTAAGGAAGATATACAAAACAATGATCAAAGAATAATCATGTGCTCTTTTCCTTTTCTTTTGTCAGGTCACTCAGAAATATGGTGTTATTGGCTATGATTTTTGTTGCTTGCCACTCACATTATTTTTATCCATGTATTCACTGTAGTCCACTTTCCCTTCCACAAATATATGAGCCCCACTCTTCACATACTGATATGCCACATCCCTGAGCCCTGGTCAAAACATAATATTCAGTACCATGTTGTCTTTTGACTGATGTTACCCATCTGTTCAGTGTCCCCTGATCAACACATCTCATTTGTTGCTACATAAAATATCATGACTGTGTTTTGTCCTTCCACTTGTATCATGACAGGGTCCTGACCTACTCACCCAAGTAACTGAAGAGGATTCATAGATTGCTCAAGAACCCAACTAATGGCTACTTTATATTCATGTCTTACAAACTGATGAAACACAGGTTTTTGAAGCATGCCTTTGTTTTTTTTTTGTTTTTTTTTTTTTCAATCTAACCTTTAGGCTTTTTTATCTCCCCTACTTTATATCACGCACAGCACCCAACTATAAAACATTCACACTTCTGTGTCAGAAAATAAATTGAAGAAGCAGTAGAATTATATGATTATATTGACAATGACATATAAATTATATTGTTGCCACTGTTTCTGTTGTTCAAATGTATGGCATATTTTAGAATTCGGTGACCTTCAATGATGTGCATGTGAAATTCAGCCAAGAAGAGTGGGCCTTGCTGGAACCTTCCCAGAAGCAACTCTACAAAAATGTGATGCTAGAGACCTGTGAAAACCTCACTGCTATAGGTAAGACTGCAATTTTTCTTTCACTTTTAAAATAAAGAGACAACTTTTACTTTGTTATTGATCCTCTTCTGTAATTCCAATTGAGAATGAGGAGGAATGAGGTAAATAAATCACGCATGGTTCTAAGGGTCACAGAAGATAGTGATTTAAGTTTTGCCTTAATAATAACATGATATTTCCAATAATATATATTTTCTCGTACTATAATTTAGGCTACAATTGGGATGATGATAATATTGAAGAACATTTTCAAAGTTCTACAAGTAATAAAAGGTAACTTTATGTGCATGTTGATACAGATATAAATCTTAAATTTTAATGTGTCCTGGAAGTCTGGTGTTTTTTTGTTTGTTTGTTTGTTTATTGGCTGCTTATTATTTTCTGTTTTTGAAATAGATTTTTTTCTGGGTATCTGTGACTTTCTTAGACTTGCTTGTTAGACAAGCCTGACCTCAAAATCACACAGATCTGCCTGCTTCTGCCTCCACAAGTGCTGGAATTGAAGGCGAGTATCAGCACACATGGCTGTGTCCTGGAAGTTTTAAAGAAAAGCAACAATGTAGAAATAGCACTGCTTTAAGTGTATTGATGATCATTAAAATCTCATAATTCCATGTACTTCAATGTCAGGTATCTGATTTGTGTTTACAAGGCACTCCCCTAAGATAGAAGAAAATAAAATAATATTGTAACAAAAATACCATTTGAATCATATGGACATTACAGCTACTGACTTGAACTGCCAATCTCTTTGGTCTCATTCTATCTAGTCAGATATTGTAAGAGGTGTACACACTGAATTGGTGATCAGTATGTGTTCAAAACCTTCTAATAAGCAAAAATTACGTAGTAGGACCAGTGTCACTAATTTTCGTGCAGTAACATTGTAAAGTTTAGTGAAAGGAGCAGTTTATGAGAATCAAGAATATTGTTGTGGAGAAACCTTAATCCCTATATGACATGTCTCTGATGAACAAAAACAAACGGTTAATTCAATGTGGGAATCTTTATTATTTTTGTAAATCAAACTGGTATATCATATGTCAAAATGATTCTAAGACACATGAGCATAGGGTTATTGAAAGAAGCAGTGTCCCTGTCTTTCTCCAAGAACAATTGATTTGGTAGAAGTCCCCACTGTGAGTAAATTTTCTTAATGTGATAAATGGTTACTGTTAATTGGTTTTGCAACTTCACTGAGAATTCATCAGCAAACTCATATTGCTGAAAATACCCATGAATACTAGGAATTTGGAACTTCTGCTTGTCTTGGCTCACTTTGTAAATGAAGTATCATTCATACAGTACAAAAATTTGTGAATAGGATTGCTGTGGTAAAACTCTGAATTCTTACAATACTCTTCATATATAGGAGAAACCTCTTATAGAAAAATGATACTATAAAAGTGATCCACATAACAAATGCTCTTACCATCACAGGGATCTTCAAAAATACCCATAATGAAGGGGAATACCGTGAATGTGAATAAAGTGATAAAACTTTAAAATTTGATTCTTCTTTACAATTAGACCAAATTATGAAATTAATTCATATAGATAAATATATTTATTAGTGTAATGAAATGACTGTGGTAAATCTTTCACATGTGCCAATTTTCCTTGCAGGCATGAAAGCAGTCATACTGGAGAGAAACCCTTTAAATGCACTCTATGTGGGAAAGCCTTCCCCTATATCACTGTTCTCCTATGGCATAAAAGAACACATACTGGAGAGAAATCTTATGAATGTAACCAGTGTGGTAAAGCCTTTGCACAAAACAGTCATCTCATAAGGCATAAAAGAACACACACTGGAGAGAAACGTTATGAATGTAACCAGTGTTATAAAGCCTTTGCACGAAACAGTCATCTCATACAACATAAAAGAACACACACTGGAGAGAAACCTTATGAATGTAATGAGTGTGGCAAAGCCTTTGCACAAAACATTCATCTCATAAGCCATAAAAGAACACACACTGGAGAGAAACCTTATGTATGTAACCAGTGTGATAAAGCCTTTGAACGAAACAGTCATCTCATACAACATAAAAGAACACACACTGGAAAGAAACCTTATGAATGTAACCATTGTGGTAAAACCTTTGCAGAAAACAGTACTCTCTTAAGCCATAAAAGAACACACACTGGAGAGAAACCTTATGAATGTCACCAGTGTGGTAAAGCCTTTGCACAAAACAGTGCTCTCTTAAGCCATAAAAGAACACACACTGGAGAGAAACGTTATGAATGTAACCAGTGTGATAAAGCCTTTGCACGAAACAGTCATCTCATACAACATAAAAGAACACACACTGGAGAGAAACCTTATGAATGTAACCATTGTGGTAAAACCTTTGCAGAAAACAGTACTCTCTTAAGCCATAAAAGAACACACACTGAGAGAAACCTTATGAATGTCACCAGTGTGGTAAAGCCTTTGCACAAAACAGTGCTCTCTTAAGCCATAAAAGAACACACACTGAGAGAAACGTTATGAATGTAACCAGTGTTATAAAGCCTTTGCACGAAACAGTCATCTCATACAACATAAAAGAACACACTCTGGAGAGAAACCTTATGAATGTAATGAGTGTGGCAAAGCCTTTGCACAAAACATTCATCTCATAAGCCATAAAAGAACACACACTGGAGAGAAACCTTATGTATGTAACCAGTGTGATAAAGCCTTTGAACGAAACAGTCATCTCATACAACATAAAAGAACACACACTGGAAAGAAACCTTATGAATGTAACCATTGTGGTAAAACCTTTGCAGAAAACAGTACTCTCTTAAGCCATAAAAGAACACACACTGCAGAGAAACCTTATGAATGTCACCAGTGTGGTAAAGCCTTTGCACAAAACAGTGCTCTCTTAAGCCATAAAAGAACACACACTGGAGAGAAACGTTATGAATGTAACCAGTGTGATAAAGCCTTTTTGCAAAAACAGTCATCTCATACAAGATAAAAAGAACACACACTGGAGAGAAACCTTATGAATGTAACCATTGTGGTAAAACCTTTGCAGAAAACAGTACTCTCTTAAGCCATAAAAGAACACACACTGGAGAGAAACCTTATGAATGTAACCAGTGTGATAAAGCCTTGCACGAAAACAGTCATCTCATACAACATAAAAAAGAACACACACTGGAGAGAAACCTTATGAATGTAACAATTGTGATAAAACCTTTGCAGAAAACAGTACTCTCTTAAGCCATAAAAGAACACACACTGGAGAGAAGCCTTATGAATTCAACCAGTGTGGTAAAGCCTTTGCACGAAACAGTCATCTCATAAGACATAAAAGAACACATACTGGAAAGAAACCTTATGAATATTCCCTAACGTGATAAAGCCTTTGCACAGCAGAGTAGTCTCCGAAAACAGGAAAAGACACAGTGGAGAGAAGCCTTGTGAGGGTAATTAGTGTGATAAATCCTTTGCATGTAACAATCATCTCCTAAGACAACAATACATTCTGGAGGGAAACCATATGAATATAACTATGTGGCAAAGCCTTTGCACATAACATCTCCTAATACATAAAAGAACACATACTGGAAATATGTCTGATTGTAACCAATGTGAAAAAAACTTTTGGACTTCAGAATAATCTCCACACTCATGAAAGAAATCGTAATGTACAGAAAGCCTGTGAGTGTTTTTAACATGGTGAAACCATTCCACATTTGTATAATCTTCATCATCATGAAAGGATTCATAATAGAGGAAAAACTTATGAATGTGTTAAAATGGTGAGACCTTGCACAAATCCAGAGTCATCATCAACATAAAAGTATCCTTACTGGAGAGGAATTCTGTGAGTATAAGCAAGGTGGAAAGGTCACAGTACTTTGGTCCACTGAGATGCAACAGAACTGTAAAACTTGCTCAATGGAAATGATCTCCCTTTTATGAAAGGGAAAGGGGATAGGGGCAATTGGAACGGAGGGTAGTCATGGGCAGAGAAGGGAGGGTGATTAGTATTGGAATTTAAAGTAAATAAACTTATTTTTAAAAAGAATACAATGAATGGTGAATATCAATTACATGCAACAGTATTATATAATGTGTTTACGGAAGACTTATTGATAATCCTGATTCTCAACATTTACTATTTTCAATTGCCTCACTTTACACAAGAAACTTTTAGTCCAATGGATGAATATGTAGGGAATGGTGAACTAACACCAGCCAGGAAGTTCTCTGAGAGTAACACAACAGCGGTAGCCTGCAGAAGTTTCTTTGTGTACACATACCTATTTTTCCAGGGGTACTATTGAAAAACATCACAACCCACCCTGAATTTTGAGATATGAGGGAGGAGGCTTTCTTTTCCATGTATGAACCTGCTTCTGGAGTAGATGTGTAACCATGTCAAGGGTGAGTTTTCTCTTCTTGACTTAATCTAGAGATTGTCTTTAGACATAGACACCACCTATCAAATTTGATAGATGGCCTTTGACACAGATCCCCTCCCTTCAAATATAGGATACTTTGGATCTGTGTCCTTGTTCTTATTCATATAATAGGAATGTGCTGTTTAATGCAAATCGGGCATCCTTGAATTGCCTAGCATTAAACAATTATCTACACCTATGCTTGGAGCATCCCAGGCACTCCCCAAGGGATATAAGCCTCTGTTTTCTGTTTTCTGGAATTAAAGTTGAACCTACTTTCTAAGGTGGTTCCCAGAGTGGCTGACCACAGTTATGCTTGTGGGCTTTCCAAGCTTTATGCTAATCATCTTCTGCCCCTTATGCCTTCCTGGGCTGGTGGGAAACAGCCCTCCAGGCAGCAAGAGAATCACATTCTCTGAAATGCCTGTGATAAAATGTTTCAGATATCATAACATTTCAAATTTCACATGTTTCTGGATGTGAAATGGTCAATCAGTGTCTTGGGTTGGGACTCTTTAAAATGAGTTATACTTAGTGTTTAGTTCATGGTAAGGTTGCAGGCAAGCTTCATGGTATGAAATCTTCTGAGGTGAGTACAATGGCCTATGGAAAAGAAATAAGAGCAGAAATTTTATTTCTCTGTTTTTAATAGCTGAGTACTGTTCTGATAATGTATGGGTGGATGGCAGAGGAGAGGAACTCCCCTTTTGAGTGTCTAGGGAAAGGGGATGGGGGAAGTAGGTGGGAGGGTTGGACCAGTAGGAGTTGAGGGAGTGACCTTCAATCAGCATATATAATGAATAAATTGTGAAAAATAAAAACAATTAATAAAATAAAATAAAACATAGTAAGAAAAAAAAAGCAAAAATTTGAGTCTAGTTTGGGTAACCGTCCTCCCTCAAAGAGAAGAAGATATATAGAAAGAAAAGAAAAAAACATAATCTTTGTCTTTGTCACCTTTCTTCCCTGTGAGCTCACTTGAAGATCATTATCCAATGGCAACCATGCTTCTCTCTCTGAAGTTTATGTTACCACAGAAGTAGGATTCAAACCTGGAACTAATGGCAGAGGTTCCTAGTTAACATACCAAATCAAATCTACCTGCTATTTTCTCCCAGCAATCCTTCAGTCCTTCCATGTTATCTGTTCCTCCAGGATAGTATAGCCCATGAAATGCCCTGAATTCTCCTTCCCAGGGCCTGAGCTAACCTTACTCCCCCCCACCCATATATAGGCAAACTATTTTGGCTACCTGGTCTTGTCAAAAGCCATGCAGGAGCAACAGCAGAACAGCTGTAGAATTCATGGAATGTGGCTCCCCTGTTAGCATAGTCATGATGAGTTTGTCTTGGAGAAGCATAATCCCAAGAACTGATTTTCCTGAGGACTTTGTACTCTTATGTAGCATATCCCTTCTTGTTGCCCTTATGATGTCCACATACCTTTTAACATTACTTGTATGAAAACTCTAAGAAGGCTTCTATCTCATCACTGGGCAATATCACTGGCATTTAAAATTAACAATGCTTGATCTCTTTTCACATGTTCACTGGAGCAGATTAATGAATTAACCACTGTCCTTGAAAGGAGCCATAGATATAGATTGTTAGCAATGACCATTATACTTCGAAACAATTTGGAAAAATAGATTGTTTAACAAGGTCAGGGAATATGTTTTCGCTAATGGCTCTGATGTAAAAAATCTTAGAGAACAATTTAAAGTTAAGAAAAGTACACTATTAATAGTAAAGCCAGGGATGTTTTAAGGTTGATGAGCCAAAACAATAGCCCAAGGTAGCATTGGCTGTCTGGCACCCTCAAACTGGGTCTAAACCTGATACAGCAGTTGATTCCCCTATATTTGTTTTTCCCCTCAGCTTCTTGATATTATTTGATAAAAATGATTAATGAGTAGATGCACACCCCTTTAAGATTTAAAGTACAGGTGACAGTACCATGCCATTTTTTACTACTGTTGCACTATAGTACTACTTGAGATCTCGGATGAAGATACCTCCAGAAAATATTTATTGTACAGAATTTTTTTTTAAATCAATTCTGGGATTTTGAAACGGAGAATTGTTCTTTCAAGGTCTGTAATGAGTTGTGCTGGTATTTTGATTGGAATTGCATTGGGTCTTTAGATTTCTTTTGATAGAGTGGCCATTTATCCTATGTTAATCCTACTAATCCTGGAGTATGGGAGATCTTCTGATATCTTACTTGAAGTTCTTTTTTTTTTTCATACAAGTCATTCACTTGCTTGATTAGAGTCACAGCAAAGTACTTTATGTTATTTGTGGCTTTTGTGAAGGGGTTTTGTTTCCCTAATTTCCCTCTGAGCCCATTTGTCTTCTGTATACAGGAGGGCTTCAGATTTTTTTTTTTAATTTAATTTTGTATCCAGTCATTTTGCTGAAGTTGTTTATCAGCTGTAGGAGTTCCTGGGTTGAATTTTTAGTGTTATTCATGTATACTATCACATCATCTGCAAAACAAGCTGGATTGGATGTGGAGAAAAGTGAACCCTCCTCGATTGCTGGTGGGAATATAAACTTGTACAACCACTTTGGAAATCAATCTGGTGCTTTCTCAGAAAATTATGAATAGTGCTACTAGAATATTCCGTTATACCAACCGTGGGCATATATTCAGAAGATTATCAACCATACAACAAGGACATTTGCTCAACTCTACTCATAACAGCTTTATTGACAGTATCCAGAATCTGGAAACAACTTAGATGTCCCCAAACCAAGGAATGGACACAGAAATTGTAGCACATTTATACAATGCAAAACTATTCAGCAATTAAAAACAAGGAAATCAGCAGGCAAGTGGATGCAACTAGAAATGATCACTCTGAGTGAGGTATCCAGAAGCAGAAAGACACTCATGGTATATACTCACTTATATGTGGATATTAACCATATAATATAGGGTTTAAAAATACTAAAATCTATAGTTCTAAAAGATCTAAACAACAGGAAGAACCATAAGGAAGATGCTTAATCATCATTCAGAAGGGCAAATGGGATAGACATCGGTAATGGGGGAATATAGGGAACAGGGCAGGAAACTACCACAGAGGGCCTCTGAAAGAATCTACATAGCAGGGTATTGAAGCAGATGGTTAAACTCATAGCCAAATTTTGTGCAGAAAGCATGGATTTATATGGAAGATTTAGGAGGTAGAAAGACCTGGATGTGAGAGGCCCTCCACAAGGAGGCCAATTGAGCTCAAAAATACGGGCCTGGGGGGTCCTGTTCCAACCAAGGACCATGAATGAAGAACACCTAGAATCCCTACTCAGACGTAGGTCATAAGTATCTCAGTTTCCATGTGAGTTCCCTATTAAGGGTGACAGGTGCTGTCTCTGACATGAATTCAGTGAAAGGCTCCTTGATCAGCTACTCCTGGAAGATGCAGCCTTGCCAGGTCACAGAGGAAGAAAGTGCAGCCATTCTTGCTAAGACTTGATAAGATAGTAGGGAAGGAGGACTTTCCCTATCAGTGGACTAGGAGAGGGGCATAGGGGTAGAAAAGGGAGGTAGGTTGTAACTGGTGGAAGATGAGGGAGGGGCTTACAGCCAGAAAACAAGGTGAATAAATTGTAATAATCAATAAAAAAGAAAAAAAATGAGCTTTTTTTTTTCCTGAGATGGCTGGAGTCAGGCAATTGTCTCTTAAAAACAACTAGAAAGAATAGTATTTCATCTCTACTCATTTTCCTTTTTCCTGTAATACTATATATAATAAATACCCTTAATAAAATTCAGTGGTTTGTCATATATTCCTAGTATTATAATATTGTAAAATATTGTACAAATCAAATTTTGGTATGTGTAAAAATAGTTTATGAAAAAGTGGCTTGAATTTTCAAAAGAGCAAAGAATGATTACTCAAAACTCAGGAGGGTGAAAATGGAAGGAAATTTGATGGAAGAGTAAATAATATATAAATAAATTAATATCTCTTACACAGTAATTATAACATTTTGGTTATTGAGATTTAAAAATATACAGAGAATATTTCTCAAGTAAACAATGTAAGCTATTATTAATAGCTCTTATGCATGCACCCCAAAGTATTTCTTTATATTATTTCTCTTGTCACTGAAATGTGTTCTTTGACAAGTCATGCCACTACACCCTGATGTTCAGGCTCTAATACTAACTATTCAGTTCTTATTTCAGAGCACTGAGTGCTTATAACCCAGTTAGGACTGAAGTCAGACAATGTTTCATTTCTGTGTCTAGCTCAGGTCATAACTTTTGATGATACATTTTGAGTTCATCCACAATTTCAAAGTAAAATGATTGCCTTTCTTGAAATGTTAAATGTTCTCTCTCACTCTTGCACACACACACACACACACACACACAAACACACACATGATACATGTAATAGCAGTTATTGGCAACCCAAGACTTGAAATTGAAAGAACCAAAAGAGGGATATATGAGAGATTTTTGTAGGGAGGACAGAGAAATGAGAAATAATGTGATTATATTAAAAATCTCAAAAAACAAAAGTACATGTTTTCCATGAATAAAATTTGAATAATATTATATTTTGCACTCATGTGATTCAGGACAATCAAGTCCATTCTCTCTTAGCATACAGTAAGCTTTGCTTCAGTAAACATGAGTGTAGATGTGTGCTGGACCAGTCCAAGTCATCTGTTGCATATCCTCATTCAGTGTGTACAGTACATACTCTCTTTTAAATTGACTCAAGAATTTTAGTATTTGTTTGTGTGAACTTTATAAAATAAAGTTCCACTAAACTTCTTTTTTGGTCCACTTTCTTCTACTGTCTCCTTTCATCCTTTTACACAGAGATGCTGTCCAACCTGGTTGGTAAAGAGTGTTCTGTAGATGCAGCAGAAAAATGGACATTGTTGTCTAGTCCATTCTGTTAGTTCATGTCTTTCTATTGGAGAAGTGAACATCCAAGTTGAGAGATTTCAATGAGCAATGTTTATTATTTTCCTTTATTTTGTAGTTATGGTGTGGGGTTTTTGCATCCTAATTTGATGCTTGAGATTATTCATTCTTTCTCTCTTGAGAGATCAGGAGTTATTCTAAAGAGCCTTAGTATTTTCAACTTGCAACTTTTAATATCCCTTCTTTGTTTAATATAATTTTCTTTACATTTAATGTTTTGATTTTATGTGCTGAGCACAATTTATTTTCTGGTACACTTTAATTGTTGTTCTATATACTTTTTGTACATTCATAGGCTACCCCTTCTTCATTAGGTTAAGGATACATTCTTCTATTATCTTCCTGAAAATATTTTCTAGAATTTTGATGTGAGTTTTGTCTTCTTTTTCTATTTTTATTATTCATAAATTACTTTTTTTGCACTTTTTAGAATTGCTGGATCTTTTGTGCATAGCTATTTAACCTTTCTTTTAACACACTCTTTTTCTTCTTCATTTTCTTCCTCTTCATCATCTTCATCTTCTCATCCTTCTCCTCCTCCTGCTTCTCTTCTTTCTCCAACTCCTCCTTCTTTTTTTTCTTTCTCTTCTTTGTCCTCCTTCTCCTCCTCCTTTTTTGCTTTTAAAAAAAGTCAATTTACTTATATATTCATCCGGATTAAAGGTTTCTGTTCCTCTAATCCTGGCAACTCTCTCCCATCTCCCCTTCTATCCTGTATAAATTCACCCTCATATTAAACAAGGAGGGCTATAATGTATAATAAGAAAATAAAATAGCAAAAAGACAAAAGCAAACACATCTGAGTAGGAAAAAAAAAAAAAAGAGCCCAAGTTGGAAAATGATGTAGACTTGCTCAAACATGCAGGAATCTCACAAAATATTAAACTTGAAACAATGGTATACACACAGAGGACATGTAGCTTTAAAAATAGAAAAAATCTTCAGCAAATTAAAATGAGAACTATGATAAAAAATTTTTAAAATGAATGCCAGAATTCTAGGACATGAGAATCCAAACTTGCCAGTGAGGGAAATTTTTGGCCATCTACCTATTAGAATGTATTCTTAAAAATACAATTAAGAATAGTCCCTTGGATACAATGAGTGTACCTTGGAGAAAACTACATTTTCATTTGCAAGCACTTATCAATTAGAGATAGGGCTAGGGACAGAACACTAAAGGCCTTGTGTATGCTGCCTCAGTCTCTTACAGTTTATCTATTCTTCAGTCCTCTTAATTTATGGTGATTTGTTCTTTGATATCCTCTTTCTTTTCTGGCTCTTACACTCTTCCGGCTGAATTACTTAAGAGCCTGAAGGTCATATTCTGAGGTCTCTCACTGACTGTCTATTTTTTTCTATGGGTCTCTGCATTTGTCTCCATCAGATGCAGGATGACATTTTTTTTGATGATGGCTGAACAAGATACTGGTCTATGAGTATAGCAGAATGGTGTCAATGGTCATTTTATTACTTTTAGTAGAATGTAGTATTTGCTTTTCCCCCAGAACCATGGGCTGTGTAATTTACTTTTCTTTATCAATAATCCAGTGCCAGGTGTGGATTTCATCATGTGAAGTGGACCTTAAGTCAAACTATAGATTGGTTATTTACTCCTATAACTCTTGCACTAATATGTCTTACAGGTAGGCCATTGTTATAGTTCAAAAGTTTGGTAGCTGGGTTAGTGTTTATATTTCTCCTCTTGTAGTTGCAGAGTACTTCCCATATCAAAGTTGCTAGAATGTAAGTGTGAAGGTTCTATGTAGGCACAAGCTCTATTTATCTATGTTCCATGTAGGTGTAAGTGTTGTCTCCAGCAATACTGCATTTCAGTCAATTTATGGAGAGCAGCCTATAGTCTTGGCAATTGCCTGTATTGTTTTGGCATTACAATCACACTACTTTAGCCAATACCTCAGTTAAATATAAACTATTACCAGTACTGGATGCTTAATTTAGTGCCAAGAGATTTCCAGTTGGGACTTTCTCCTTGTGTGGTGATTTCATTTATATTGGCTTCAAAGTTTCTATTGCATTAGGTTTCCACTGTACCAAATAAATGACCCTTAATTTTACCCGTCTTTTTTCATGTTACCTTTTCATTGCCCTCTTCCTTTCCCAATCCCCTTCAATTCTATCTTTTTAGCCCACCTTCCATTTGTACCAAGTATTTTATTTCCCATTCCTATGGAGAAATCTCTGGATCCCCTAAACTCCAGTTCTTAATCTGTATGTATCCCCTGCAGTATTATGTTCAGTTGCTTGCATATCATATATCTTGCAACTAATATATATGTAAAACAAATACATACCCTATTTCTCTTTTGGGGTCTAGGTTCTCTTACTCTCAGTTATCTGCAAATGTGCATTTACCTTCACGTTTCATGATTTGATTATTTAAATGTCTGAGTAATATTTGATTGTGTAAATACACTAGTACTATAACAAAAATAGAAATACACACTGGAGAAACATAAACTCTTCAACAATGATGCTGACCAAACTAGATGCCTATATGTAGAAACATGGAAATAGATGCTTATTTTCACTCAAAGGGTACCTCCAAATGGATTAAAACCTCACCAAAGTTTATATACAGTTAAAGTCTTGAAGTCAGCACAGCTATTTGACAAAGATCCAGCACAGCTGATCTGCATTTTACAATAGCCTTCATGCTATCTTTCAGGCTTGGTCTTGATCTCCACTTGCTACATGCTTAGAGGGTTTTCAATACCTGTACAACCTGGGGACATTGGAGCAACGGGAAATTTTTTTAATGAATCATTTATGCCTTCACTCTGTGATACTGCTTCTAAGCTACCCCAGAAAAATCCTGAGCATACTGCTATTTTCATTTTTAGGGGGGATATCAATTATTTGGCCCTACATGAATGTCTTCCTCATGGAAGTTGTAACTCACATAAAAATGGCAGATAACTCCTTATGAGACTTCAGCTCCAAGATTGTCTTGCAAAATCTACCCTTGTGCTTCCTCAAGAAGAAAATAATCAGAACAACATACTCTTAAAAAGGCAAACAAAGTTTCTAGAGCTAAGAGAGTTGATAGTATTTGAGATTAAATACCTTGTACTTCTGTATCCTCAGATGATTACTTGGCATATAAGATTAGGAGTTACATATGGTATGCCCTCAATGATTAGATAAAGATATAAATGAATGGCTGGAGACATCTTCACCTTACACGAGGGTCTATAATGATGGACAAAGAATGTTTTATAAAAATGATTTTTAAAGTGAGGTATTAGGGCCTCCTTTTCCTAGATATATCAGCTTTCACAGTATCACTGTGGTGTAGTATGACCAAAATAATGAAAGAATACTTAGACTTAGCAATAAGTAAATTCTACAAAGATATGCGGTATAGACAATGCCAGGAATTTAATAATAACTGTTGCCGCTTTGGCGTAAATGATTTTTCTTGAGGCTGTCCATTAAAATATGATAATATACTTCTTGGGACAAAGCAATATGCCCAAGCTGGCTTGAACATTTTTTATCTATTGCCATTGAATGTGAGAATGCTTACAACCTGAGAATGGGCTTTCAGGCTGTGGCAAATATGCCTCCAGATTCTCAAAAATATCAGGTTATGGGACTGATGAAGAAAAATGTTAGTAAAAGATACAGTTTATCAATGATGACTAAATTCATGACCAAGAGACAGATAAAACACCTGTCTGGAGACAAAAAGGATATAATCTATGTTTTAGAAGAATGTGAATCTATCTTTTATTATTGAACTCTGTCTAAATAAAGAAGTACTCTGACTGCCAGTCAGTCCAGACTCTAAGTTTCTTCGGACAACCATGTCTGACTCATTTCTGCCCCACCTTATCCTTCCCTCCTCTCCGGAAACTATCAAGTGCTAGGGCTGGTCCCCAGGCTTTCACCACACTCTTTCTTTTTTTCACAGTAGGGTGAATACTCACAACTGAAGACCTAGAGCTACATGTTTCAGAGTAGATAGGACATGTGATATCTGTTTTCTGGATCTGAGTTACCTAAATCAATATCATCATTTATATTTCTATGTACTTATGTGCATTCCATTTTACTTATCTATATTTATTGAAGGATATTTAGGTGTTCCCATTTTTTACCTATTGTTAAAAGAATAGCAATGAGTATGATTGAGAAAATATTTTGAAGGAGCATGTTGAGTCCATTGTGCATATGTCAAGAAAAGTTATAAGTGGGTCATATGGTAGATTTAGTTTCATCATTTTGAGAATTCTGCACACTGATTTCCACTGTGGATGTGCAATTTTGCAAGCTCCCTTTGCCAGAGGTCCAGGTTTTTGCCTGTCCAACAGAAGATGTCAACTGTCAACCTAATTCCTGTTTCCTCCAGAAAAATAAAATACTAAGGGAAAATATATAGTACCTGTATTATTTATCCCAATTACTATTATATAATTAAAATTTGAATACTTATATTGCCCACAAATTAAAAAAGTAACATGTATAACTTGCTAAAATGTGTTTTCAGAAGTAGTTTCTATTCTGAAATAGAGTGTATCTATATAACATTGCTTAAATGGAGAACTCTTTTGGTTATGATTAGATATACATTTTATATAAACTTACTAAAAGTAGGGGTAAATAATTTCATTTGAAGACACTAAGGTATTTTATTATAGTCTGGTTATTGGACTTAATATTGGGTGAGTCATGGTGCTTGAGAAAGATCCCCAAAACTATACCTGTGCTGACAGATTAGCACAAAGCCATGCAGGCCATGGCCAAGCACAGAGGATCCTCAAATTACAGGAAGTTCACTTCCATGGGCAAGCAGTGGTTTCTCTCAAGGTTTGGGTACTCTTGAATTCAGCAAGGGATACATTTCTGCTGATCTGTGGGGAGAAAGTAAATCAACATCTCAACTCCTACAAGTCACTCCATGTTCAGTCCATGAAGAGATTTCCAATGATATTGTATGCATCCTATCACATTCTCTTTTACTATAGTACCAAGAAGGACACTAAACATACATTATTTGTCTTTGTCATTTGAGGTATTGGTTGCCTAAGTTTTTACTAGCTAGATGTATGATTAAAGATGGTGAGTATTTTTTTGTGTGTTTCTCAGTAAATTGTGTCTTATTTATGCTTCATTCTGTCACCCATGTTTATCATTAATTTTTACAATTTATTCACTTTTTATCCCAATTGTAGCCCCTTCCCTCATCTACTCTATGTCCCACTATCCCTTCCTCCTCCTCCCCTATCCTTCTCCTGTAGTCCTCTGATAGGGAAGGTCCTATCAGACTCTAGCCTATCAGGTTCTATTAAGACTCCCTGTATCCTATTCATCTGTGGGCTGACTAGGTGATCCCACCAGGGAGAAGTGATCGAGAAGCAGGCAGCCGAATTCAGGGACTATCTCTTCTCCCCTTACTAGGGATCCCATATGGAGACTGAGCTGTCTATGGGCTACATCTGAGCAGGGGTCTAAGTCCTCTCATGCTCTTTCGTTGATGCATCAATCTCTGCATGGCCCCAGGACCCAGATTTTTTGGCTTTGTTGGTCTCCTTGTGTGATTCCTGACCCCTTTAGATCCTTCACTCTCCCACTTCTTCAATAAGTCTTTTTGTGCTCTATACAAAATTTTGCTGTGTGTCTCTGCATCTGCTTCAATCACCTGTTGAGGGGAGTCACTTAGTGTACCTCTGAGGAAGGCTCCTATCCTGTTCTCTCTTCTATGTGTTCTGGCATCTATGCTGTGTTCTTTTCTGAATGAGAATTAAGCATTTTCCCTATGTTCCTCTTTGTACTTTAGCTTTTAAAGGTCTGTAGATTTTAGTATATCCAATCTATACTGTATGGGTAATGGCCACTTATAAGTGAATATATACCATACATGTATTTCTGCTTCTGGGATACATCACTCAGGGTGATCTTTTGTTCCATCCATTTGCCTGCAAATTTTATGATTTTCTTGTTTTTAATTCCTGAGTAGTATTTCATTGTGTAAATGTACCACAATTTCTGTATCCATTCCCCTATTGAGGGACATCTAGTTTGATTCCAGTTTCTGGCTATTGTGAATAAAGCGGTTATAGTCATAGTTGAGCAAATGCCCTTTTTGTATGGTTCAGCATCTTTCTAATATGTCTAGGAGGTGTTTAGCTGGGTCTTGGGGTAGCAGTATTTCCAGTTTTCTGAGAAAGTGCCAGACTGATTTCCAAAGTGGTTGTACAAGTTTATATTCTACCAGCAATGGAGGAGGGTTCTCCTTTTTGCACATCCTCTCCAGCATGTGTTGACCCTTGAGTTTTTGATCTTAGCCATTCTGATGAGTGTGAGGTGGAGTCTTAGAGTTGTTTTGATTTTCATTTCTCAGTTTTTTAAGGACATTGAGCATTTTTAAGTGTTTCTATACCATTCAATATTTCTGTGTTGAGAATTTGTGTTTAGCTCTGAACCCTATTTTAAATTGGATTATTTTGATTTGTTGGGTTATTTATATATTCTGGATATTAGCCTTCTGTATGATGTAGAGTTGGTGAAGATCCTTTCCCAGTCTGTAAGCAATTATTTGGTTCTGCTGACAGTGTCCTTTGCTTTAGAGAAGATTTTAAGTTTCATGAGATCCCATTTATTGATTGTTTATCTTAGAGCCTGTGCTGCTGGTGTTGTGTTCAGAAAGTTGTCTCCTATGCCAATGTGTTCAAGCCTCTTCCTCACTTTTTTTTTTAAATAACAGATTAAGAATGTTAGTTTTATGTTGAGGTATTTTATCCACAGGGAGGTTACTTTTGTGCAGGGTGATACATATGGATCTATTTGTATATCTTTCTATATGTGGACATACAGCTAGACAAGCACCATTGGTTGAAGTTGTTCTTTTTTCCATTGAATGGTTTTGGCTTCTTTGTAAAAAAATCAGGCGTTGTAAGTATGTGGGTTTATTTCTGGGTCTTTGATTCAATTCCACTGATCCACCAGTATGTTTCTATGCCAGTAGATACATACCACAGAGTTTTTACTGTTTCTCTGTAGTACAGCTTGAGATCCAGGATGGCGATACCTCCATAAGTTGTTTTGTTTTTTTTTTTTTTTTTTTTTTTTTTTTTTTTTTTGTACTGGATTCTTTTAACTATTCTGGATTTTTTTTTATGTGATGTTGAGAATTGTTTTTTCAAGGTCTGTAAAGAATTGTGTTGATATTTTGATGGGAATTGCAATGAATCTCTACATTTCTTTTGGTAGGATAACCATTTTGCTGTTATTCCTACTGATCCATGAGTACGGGAGATTGTTCCATCTTATGATATCTTCTTCAATTTCTTTCTTCAAAGACTTGAAGTTTTTTATACAGATTTTTCACTTGCTTGGTTAGAGTCACACCAGTGCACTTTATGTTATTTGTGGCTATTGCAAGGTTTTTTTTTCCTAATTTCTTTCTCAGCCCTCTTGTCTTTTGTATACAAGAGGACTTCAGATATTTTTTAGTAACTTTGTTTCCAGCCACTTTGCTGAAGATGTTTATCAGCTGTAGTAGTACTGTGGTAGAATTTTTAGGGTCACTCATGTATACTACCATATCATCTGTGAATAGTGATTCTTTGATTTCTTCCTTTCTGCTTTGTATCCCCTTGATTTCCTTTAGTTGTTTTACTGCTCTATATAGAACTTCCAGTACTATGTTATAGAGAAACGAGCAAGTGAGCAAACTTGATTTGTCTCTGATTTCAGTGGGATTGATTTAAATTGCTTTCCATTTAGTTTGATGTTTGCTATAGGCTTGTTGTATATTATCTTTACTGTGTTTAGGCATGTGCCTTTTATCTCTGATATCTCCAAGACTTTAAACTTTAATTGAGCTTGGATTTTATTAAATGCTTTTCAGCATCTATTGAGATGATCATGTGGTTTTTGTTTTTCAGTTTGTTTATGTGGTGGATTGCACTGATGGATTTCTGTATATTGTAGCTCCCCTGCATGCCTGGGATGAAGCCTACTTTGTCATGGTAGATGAGATCTTTGATGTTTTCTTGGATTCATTTTGTGAGTATTTTATTGAGTATTTTTGTTTCAATATTCATAAGAGAGAATGGTCTGAAATTATCTTTCTTAGTGTATCCCTGCCTTTTAGTTAGCTTTTGTGAGGTTTAGGTATCAAGGTGAATGTGGCCTCATAGAATGAGTTTGGTACTGTATCTTCTTTTTCTGTTTTGTGAAATTGTTTGAAGAGTATTGGCGTTACCTCTTCTTAGAAGGTCTGGTAGAATCCTGAGCTGAAACCATCAGGCTCTGGGCTTTGTTTGGCAGGGAGACTTTTGAGGACTGCTTCTATTTCATTAAGGCATATAGGACTATTAATTTAAATAACTGATCCAGATTCAACTTTGATTAGTGGAATCTAGCAAGAAAATATTCCATTTCATTTAGATTTTCAAATTTTGTGGCATATAGACTTTTAAGGTAAAACCTAAAGATACTGTGAATTTCCTCAGTGTCTGTAATTATACCTCCTTTTATTTTCTGATTTTGCTGATTTGTATAGTGTCTCCCTGTGTTTTAGTTAGGCTAAAGGTTTGTCTATCTTTGTCATTTTCTCTAAGAACCAGCTCTTGCTTTTGTTTATTCTTTGAATTGTTTTCTTTGTTTTTAATTTATTGATTTCTGCCCTAGGTTTGATTATTTCTAGCCATCTACTCCTCTTTTGTATGTTTGCTTCCTTTTGACTAGGTCTTTCACATGTGTTTTTATGTTGATTTGAGATGCCTGAGATTACCTTATGAAGGCATTTATTTCTATGAACTTTCCTCTTAGAATTACTTTCATTTTGTCTCATTAGTTTGGGTAAGTTGTGCCTTAATTTTTGTTAAATTCTAAAAAGTCTAATTAGTTTATTTCTTCCATAATCCAGCTGTCATTGAGTAGAATTCAGTTTCCATGCATATACAGGCTGTTTATTATTTTTTGTTAATATTGAGGTCTAGTTTTAGACCATGTCATTCTAATATGATACATGGAATTATATTGGTATAATGTTCTTTTTTTGGATGTATACAATTTACACTTGTTCATTCAAATGCTGATTTTTCTCCTCCGCTGTCTGGTTTCAATCCAGGTATTGCACTGTGATGCTTTTTCTAAGCATCACCTGTCTCAACTTTGCATAAACATGCCACCATTTGTTCTCTATATTGTCAATTAAAACAACCGGCCACAATAATGAGCAATGTAGAGGATAAGGTGAGACATCAGGGTCCAGCGTGGGAGGAATAGGAAGAAGGCAGAAGAGGAGAAGAGGAGAATCTGCAGGAGAGGTCTTGGCACCACATGTGGAAATAACCTGGAACTAATATATCACTAAAGGCAAGTATGATGGGTGAATCTGAATGGTAGGAAACTCTGTAGGCTTAGAGGTTTAGGATGGATTAACTGTTGTCCAACATTGTGCTCTAGGTTAATTAAATAAATCCTAGTCTCTCTGCATAGATTTGGTTATACAGCTGTTTAGGAATAACCACTGCTTAACTAAAAGATTTATCAATAGTAAATATTAGTAACCAACAACAAATTGCACCTAACTCATCTAAGTATCCACACCCTTTAAATCTTACTTTAATATAATTGGGTGGGTGAGAGGAATGAGCTCCCAGCGATACAACCCAAACTTTAAACATAAAAACTCCCAGATAAATTACTGGGTCTTTAAAAGAGACTCTTAAACATGCCTCAGAGAAAAAGACAGCCTACTGTGGGCAGACCTGAGACTGAACAAAACTGGTTGCCACTACAGTCTAAAAGGATGAGAGAAACATTAAAACAGACTTCAGACTTCATTGAGCTTGGCTGATAATCTCTTCTATGTTTTTAAGACAGAAATAAAGGAAAGTTTAGAAATTATGACTATGGTTACATTCATATTCCTCAATTTAACTTTAATAATTGATTTAGCCTTTTATGTGTTCTCAAAGGCAAAGGCTTTAGAAAAGATACTGGAACAACACACAAAAAACAAGTAGAACAATATAAAGAAATAATGAAGGTTGGAAACAGGACATAAAATTAGAGATACAAAAACTTACAGAACATAAGAAACAATAGGAAAAGTGGGCAGAGGTTTTAGAAAAGATACTGGAAAACACAAAGAACAACTAGAACATTATAAAGAAAAAAATTAAAAGTTAGAAGAGAGGCATAAAACAAGAGATTGAAGAGACTATTGAACAAAACAAACAACAGAGAGATAGGTGTGAAATATGGGTACAGACCTTAAAAAATAGCTTAGAATACTAAGTAAAGAAAATACTCAGGCAGAGGCAAAGGATAATAATAAAGAAGCCAAACAAAGGTGGCTAGAAAACAAACATTAGCTAATCCAGTCATTGTACAACAGAGACGAGCAGATGATGATTCCCCACAGGATTACCAAGAGGCTGAATGGCACCCTGTGGAAGTGCCAGACTTGAGAAAATTTAAAGAAAGTGTCACCAATTTTAGAATGCATTCACCATTTGTAAAACAAATACTGACTTTCTGGTCAATCAGTAGAGTAATCCCAAAGGACTGGGAGGATATGGCAAAGGCAATAAAAGAACCTGAGCCATATTTACAATGTCTATCATGATGAGGCAAAGAGGCTAGAGAGATAGGATACAAAAATAGAGCCAGGGCTGTTGGTGTTTCTAAGGAACAGTTGCTTGGTGATGGCCAATAGGCTGACACAGAGATACAAGCTGTATATAATGAAGAAACCTTAGCATTATGTCACTTAGCAGCCTTAAATACCTGGGACAAGGTGGAGGAATTAGGAAAAAGGCTTGAGCCATTCTCTCAGGTCATACAAGCTCCATGTGAAACATTCATTAATGTTTTGCAAAGATTGACTTCACCTGGGGATACAAATATATCAGATCCACTAGCTATAAAACCTTTTGAAAATGCAAAGATTTTGAATGCAAAGAGGTAATACAGACATTAAAAGCAAGGTGTGCACAAATATATGAATGGGTTATAAATACGATTGACATCAGACCTCAATCACCCAATTTGGCCTTGATAGGAGAAGCTACCCCTAAATACATTGGGAAATGTCTTAATTTTGATGGACAAGGTTGCAGCAAACGGAGTTATGAGAAAAAAAAAAAATAATTCAAAAAGGAGTCTATACTTCCTAGAATATGCAGAAGATGTGGCAAGGGTTGACATTGGATTAGTGAATATATAGCACAGATAAAAGGGGTAATCCTTTATCAAAAATGCCTGAGGGGATCTTTCTCAGGCCCCAATGCAGAACAGGATCCTCCTACACAAGAAAGTTAAACACCACTGCTCTGGAAATAAACATTAAAAACTTCAACAGTGAGGCCAGGGTAAGTTTTATAGATAAAAAAAAAAGAGTAAGGGAACAAAAAAACAAATATATTGGCAAACCTCTATAAATGATCATAGGCCAAAGTTAAAGATAATTTTAAATAATATTGAAATTGAAGGCATGGTGGATACTGGGGCTGATTTCACAGTTATCACTCCTAAATTCTGACCCCCACATTAGCCAATTCAATAGGTGAATATCCAAATCCAAGGAGTTGGAACTTTATCTAAAGTGAAACAAAGTGTTAGATGGCTTAAATGTACAGGAACTGAAGGTCAAATAAGAAAACTAAGACCATATGTGGCTGAGATAGCCATAAACTTATGGAGAAGTGATCTGTTACAACAATGGGAGACCCAGATTAACAACCCACAATTTCAGAAGCAAAACAGGTGATACTCCTGATAAACAAGTTAAAATTATTTTTAAATACCATCAAAAACAGTTACAGGCTGCCCATACTGTCCATAAACAAAATACAGTGGCTGTCTTTTCAACTTCATGTTGGGAAACCACTGCTAATAAAACCCCCACAACCTTACCAAGGTGATTTGCTGACCAACCTATTTGGATTGAACAATGGTCTATGAGTAAAGAAAAATTACTGGCACTAAAACAGCTAGTCCTGGAACAACTGGAGGCTCAGCATATAGAGGACTCCAACAGCCCTTGGAATTCTCTGGTATTTGTCATCAAAAAGAAATCTGACAAATGGAGGATGTTAACAGATCTCAGAGCCGTTAACAAAATTATTCCGGCAATGGGGTCATTACAATCCGGAATCCCATTGCATTCCGTGTTACCTAAACAATGGCCTATTATAGTGATTGATTTAAAGGATTGCTTTTTCACAATTTCTTTACATGAACATGATAGGGAAAGGTTTGCTTTCTCAGCACCCACTTTTAATAGAAGCTGTCCAATAAAGGGATATCACTCGAGGGTCTTACCACAGGGGATGTTGAACAGTCCTACTTTGGGCCAATATTTTGTACAACAGCTGTTAGAGATAATTCATAAGCAGTTTCCTCAATCCATAATTTACCTCTATATGGATGATATCTTATTAGCTGATTCAGATAGAAAAACATTAGAAAATATTTTTGATGAAATAAATAGAACTTTGCCTTGTTGGGGTTTAGAGATTGTTCCCAAAAAAAGTACAAAGAGGAGATTCTATTAATTACCTAGGACACAAAATAGCTTTAGAAAACTCAACCACAAAAAGTACAAATTAGAAGAACCCAATTAAAAACTCTCAATGATTTTCAAAAATTGCTGTGAGATATTAACTGGCTATAGCCTACATTTGGTTTAGCCACTCAAGAGCTAAATAACTTATTTCAAAACTTAGAGGATGATAAGGACTTTAAAAGTCCAAGAACATTATCAACTGAAGATGAAAGTGAATTGGCTCTGGTAGAAAGGAAATTACAAGATGCACATATAGACCATATTGATCCAAAGAGGGCCTGTATTTTGGTTATCTTGCTTTCCACTCATTCTCCCACAGGAATTCTTATGCAGAAGGTGGACTGTGTCTTAGAATGGATATTTTTGGCACACAAACAAAATTAAAAATTAAAAACCTATATGGAAAAGTTCCTGAATTGATCCTAAAAGGAAAAATGAGAATTCATCAGTAGGCTGGAATAGATCCAGCTGAAATTGTGATGCCCTTTACCAATGCTGAGATTGTATCATTATTGGCAGAGAATGGATATTGACAAGGGCTTGTTGTGAGTTTTTGGGAGAAATTAGCAACAGATACCAAAAAAGCAAGTCACTTCAGTTTATAAAAAGAAACAATTGGATTCTCCCTCCTATAATAAAAGGAACTCCAATTTTTGGAGCGCCCACATTTTATACGGATGCCAATAAATCTAAAAGGACAGGTTGTAAGTCAGAAAATCTGAGGAAAGTGGTGGAGAGTCCTTATGATTCAGTTCAAAAATCAGAATTATATGCAATTATGTTGGTGTTATCAAGTTTTCAAGAATCTCTTAATATAGTCATTGACTCTCAATATGCAGAAAGTGTTGTTCTACATATAGAAACTTCTGATCTAATTCAGAATAATTTGGACTTAACTTCACTGTTTCTTCAATTACAAGGAGTAATCAGAAACATAAATAATCCATTGTATATAATAACATAGATCAGATCTGATATGGGTCCACTAGGCCCTCTAGCACAAGGCAATGATGAAATTGATCAAGTATTGACAGGAAACGTGTTAGAGGCCTCAGAATTTCATTTTTAAAAGACCATGTTAACAGCAAAGGTTTAAAAAGAGAGTTTTCTATCACTTGGCAACAAGCCAAAGAAATTGTGTGAAAATGTTCCATTTGTTCTTTGTATAACTAAACTCCACTACCTGCAGGAAGTAACTCTAATGGTAACCAAACAAATGAAATTTGGCAAATCACGTGTTTTATTTTATAGAGTTTGGTAAACTGAAATATGTGCACCATACTATAGACAAATATTCAGGGTTCCAATGAACAAAAGCCATAAGTTCTTCGAAGGTTGATTCAGTTATTATGCATTTATTAGAATTGATGCAAGTTATGATTATTCCTATACAAATTAAGATTGATAATGCTACAGCATATGTCTCTAATAAAATGGAAAGATTTTCTTACATATTATAAGATAAAACCTGTAACAGGTATGCCTCACAATTCTGCTGGTCAAGCAGTCATTGAAAAATTGAATCATACTTTAAGGGACATGCTTAACTAACAGAGAAGGTTATTAACACACACACCCCCAGAGACCGATTACAGAATGCTTTATTGACCTTAAATTTCTTAAATGTTAATGAACAACAAACAACAGCTGCAATAAACACTGGGTTATAGAAAATAAAACTGCTGAAGTATTTCAGCCTATATATTTCAAAGATATCCTAACTTCACAATGGACAGTAGGGAATGTGTTACACACTGGGGAAGAGGTTTTTCATATGTTCATACAGGAGAAGATGAATTATTGGTTCCTTCAAAACTAATAAAAATCAGATATCACAGAGGAATACCACCTGAAAACATTGGTCACACACAAGTAGAGAGAAATCAAGAAGACCAAACAAAACAGGTAATATAAATTGATAATCCCTTCACATGGGAACAACTCTAAAACTGACTGAGTCATAAAAAATGTCTCTCGCGGAATTTCAGCAGTGCATGGCCAACAATTCCTTGGCTATAATAGCCTCAATATTTATTATGCCATTCTTTTAATTGGCATTGATAAAATTGGTTCACAGTTTAATTTCATTCTGAACATCTCATACATTTATAATTTTAGAACTGTATAATGCTTATGAGAAATTATATGTTTGCAGAACAAAAGGAGTGAATACTGGAGATGCTGGACCAAACCTGACAGAAGCCTCCTTCCAGCATGCTGAGACATTGACACATCTGTTTCAGTATCTTCCATGTTCCAGAATTCTGCTTGATCCTGTCTCAACAGCTTCAATTGCTGTTTCTCATCACGGCCTGCTCCGAAGAGAGCTTTGAAGAAAGCTACAAATCTTAATTGGTCCAGCAATTTAGACTGTTCTAAATAGGACTTTTATTAACTCTTATTATTTTCTCAACATTCAATGACTGGACCACAAATATTGCTTATTTAATTAAACATTTTTCCAATTTTCTTTGGGTCCCCAAAAGTATTTCTGCATGTCCAAAATGTCAGCTAGATGACATCAATGAGAATGATGTCCTATTTTCCTTAAGTGGGATTGGGTAGTTTTTGGGTTGTTTCCTGTGGCTACAAGTGTTTACTGTCATTGGGAGATGTTTATAAATTACTAATGGTCTTATTCAGAGTGAAACTGTTATGCCCAGTTTGGGAACCCCAAAAGCCCAGCGGTACACTCTGCTGTAAATACATAAGGTTTTTTAAATTGTATACGTGTTCGGACATGGGACACAAACTTCCTGGGGACACAAGAGAGGAATGTAGCCCTGAGATCTAGGGAAGCAAGGTTTTTATGGGGCAAAACTGCAAGCAGAGACTTACATGCTTTGGTGTTACGTGATTATGAAATGGAAACTGACTTTTTGAAATGGTTGGTCCACTTTGGGCAGCAAGAGTACAAACAGTTCTGGCCTGGTCCTATGGGCCAGTTTCCTAGCAACTGTATAATTAGTGGGCAGTAAAGAATGCATTAAGGCTAATTTGTCCCCTCAGGGCATTAAGGCTAGTTCTTCCCCGAAAGAGGCTGGACATGTCTCCAACTAACTAGCCTTTATTCATGCTTCTGCTTTAAACTTTAAAACAATACCCACTGATTTTAAGTCTTTGGTCTCTCAAATCCACAAAGAATTAATGTAATTGAGATTTTAAAAATGAAATAAAATGAAGTTTCAAATCTTTCTTCCATCTGCTATTTTTTCCATAAACTCTACTGTGTGCCTTCCTTGTGAAAGGAACCTGGTAATGTGCCAGCCGGCTTGGCTCTGATTTTTTTTTAATTTCAATCTTATTATAATTATTAATTTGGGTTTTTGAGACAGGGTTTCTCTGTGTAGCCCTGGCTGTCCAGGCCTCATTGTATACCATAAATTACTAATGGTACTAAGGCTGGCCTCGAACTCCCAAACATACTCACAGACATCTACCTGCCTCTGCCTCCCGAGTGTTGGGATTAAAGTTGTGTGCACTGTGCTTGGCAGGACTTTCTTATAGCCTGGTTGAAGTCATACTTTATGACTTAGGACATGTGAGTGTGAAGAGCTGGCAGAGGTGCAAACCCTTGCTTTTGGAGAGAGGGTTTCTCTTGTGGCCCTGCATGTCCTGAACTCGTTTTGCAAACCCAGATGGCCTGGAACTCACACCAGCCTCTGCTTGCCCCACTGAGAGCCACAGGCATGTGACACCACACCTGGCTTCTTGTTATAGTCTTTAAAAATGATTTATAATCTCTGTCTGCCTTCCTTAGACCAGCCCTGTTTTGACTGGGAGAATCGTCACTTACTAAAAGAAAGGGGGGCAGGGACCCCAGGATTCCTTCTGCAGTGAGCAGGGACTGGCTCGACCCTGGCTGAGCAGGGGAATTAAAACTGGACACATTTAAACTGGGAATACATAAATTTAAGCTGAGGCTATGTGTGCAATGGACTAGCTTTACTTACTAACGGACCCTTGTGCTTTTCCCCCTCTTCTAAGAAGTGTAAATTATTATTATTATTAAATTATTATTATTAAAAAGGGAATGAGTTATTATTAAATTATTATTATTAAATCATTAAATTAAATATTATTAATATTAATTACAGTAAATATTATTAGATTATTGCTAAATTATTATTAAATTATTAACTTATTATTTAAATTATTAAATTATTATTAAGTCATTATTAAATTATTAAATTAAATATCATTATTAAATATTATTAATATCAATAATATTAAATGTTATTATGAAATTATTATTAAATAATACATAATATAATAAATATTGTTAAATCATTATTACTAGATTATTGTTACTAAATTATTATTATTATTAAAAGGGAATGAGTTATTATTATTATTAAATTATTATTATTATTGTTATTATTATTATTAAAAAGGGAATAAGTGTTCTTTTTGGAGGGAGGGAAACTTTATTTATGATTTATGGTGTAGTTCTCTTTATTATGGAAGATTTGTTTTATTTGTACACCATTCTGTCTGCACGCCAGAGGAGGGCGCCAGGTCTCACTATAGATTGTTATGAGCCACCATGTGGGTGCTGGTAATTGAGCTCAGGACCTCTGGAAGAGCAGCCTGTGATCTTAAACTCTGTGCCATCTCTCCTGCCCCCTCATTTTTTATTTTAATTTTTAAATTTTTATTTATTCATTTTACATCCCTGTCTTAGACCCCTCCCTATTCTCCTCCCCGTCCTACCCTCCCTGTTTCCTCTATCATCCCTCACCTGGCTCTTCAGAAAAGGGGATCACACTGCCTCTCCTGTGTATACCCACCCACTCCAGCATATCAAGTGGCATCAGGACTGAGCAAATACTCTTTGCCTGGTGAGGCAACCCCAACAGGGGAAAGTGAAAGAAAAGCTAGTTTGTGGGTCAGGGTGCATTCATATGTGTGTTGGTCCTGCTGTGTTTACAAGGCCTTGTTACCCTTGTGTCCTTCATCCACTCTGGCACTTACACTCTGCACACAGACTTTCTTGAGCCCTTAGGGGCATGGGTTTCTTGGAGACATCTCATTTAGGGTGGAATGGTCCAAGGCCTCTCACTGTTTGCATATCGGATGGACGAGGGTCTCTGTATTTATTCCCATTTGTTGCCACACGAAGTTTACAATGATGGCCTAGCAAGGCACCAATATGTGAGTATGGCTGCACTCCTTAGCACAACTGTAGCATTTAGATTTCTCTTATGTCCTTGGTCTCTGTAGACTCTGGCTCCTGGCTACTCAAGCAGTATTGAATCAAGGTTCCTTCTCATGGGAGTGGGCCTCCTGAAACCCAACTAGATATTAGTTGGTCACTTCCGTGATCTTTATGTCACAAGCACACCAGCAAATCTTGTAGGCAGGTCACTGTTGGAGAGTAAAGGGTATATGGCTGTGTTGGTGTGTACTTTTCTCTTCTGGTGGCATGCAGCATATGTTCCAGTATCGAAAACAGCAGTGAAGGTTCTCGGTAGGTGCCAGCTGAGATTCGTTGTGTCCAATGATTTGTGAAGGTGTTGTCCTCAGCAACAGAATCTTACCATCAGGTTGGGGAGAGCACTGGAGGATGGACACAGATTGGGTGGCCCCAGGCCCTGCTTTGATCTAGCACAGAAACCACCTGAATCCTGACTCCACAGGACTCTGGGAAACCTGGTCTCAAGACACGCCTTTGTCTGTTCTTATTAAATTGAAATAAATACATAGTATTAAATGAAAACATCATATATACAAAGCTAGTTATTAAGTGACACGTGTGCGCCACCAGAGGGCACCAGATTCCTTGACAGATGCTTTGAGTGCCACTCTGTGGTCCCTGAGATCGAACCTGGCACCTTGGTAAGAGAGGGATCCTCTGTGTCACAGAGCCCTGGCTTTTGCGATGACAAATGTCGGCTTTTTTTTTTTTTTTAAGATCCATCCATCCATCCATCCATCCACCCATCCATCCATCCATTCATTGTACAGCATTCTGCCTGTGCACCAGAAGAGGGCACCAGATCCCATTACAGATGGCTGTGAGCCTGTGAGCCACCATGTGTTTCCTGGGAATTGAACTCAGGTCCTCTAGAAGAGCAGCCAGTGTTGTTAACCTCTGAGCAATCTCTCCTGCCTCCAGTTTTTTGTTTTTGTTTTTATCTTTAAAAAAGATTTACTTTCCATGTGAACGCATTTCTGCCTTCCCAAGACTAGTCCTGCTTTGACTGGGTGACTCGAAATTAATTTTTAAAACGGACAGGGACCCCAGGATCCCTTCTCCAGGGACCAGGGACCAACTGGACTGCGTCTGATCAGGAGAATTCAAAGCGCACATTTGTCCTGCACACAAGTGGCTTCCAGCAGCCCTGTGTGTTTCCTTCTGATACCAGGGGGCGGGGCGATGGCATCACAAATTGGCCCCGATCCTGAAGACTGAGAAGGGCGCAGGGAGGGGACATTTACGAACACCAGAGACCAGGGAAACGCTGTGTGCGCTGTGGCAAGCGCTTCCGGGATATTCTGGGTCCTTACAAAGCTCCAGGCTAAGTAAGGAGGAGGAGGATGGCTTCTGACTGTGTAATGCAGTGCGTACAGCATTCTGGGAATTGTATTTCTGCGTCTGTGACTCAGCAAAGCGGATGATACAGTGAGACCCGGCTAAGTTACTACAAACAATCCCAGAAGTCCTTGCTCTGAGGCAGTTCTCACAGAGGCTCCCAGCCGGCACAATGCACTCTGGGATTATTTGTAGTTCCCTGGCTATGGAGTGCTTGGCTTTAAGAATTTCCGTGTCTGGAACATTTCATCTTTGGTTCAATGCTCTCTCGTAAGGATGTTCACAGTCGTACAAGAAAAAAACAGATAATTTTTTTTTTGTTTGTTTGTTTGTTTGTTTATGAGACACCTATAATGCAACGTGAATGGCTAGAAGTGGAGCTGAACTGCAGTACATACATTTAAAACCTGGACAGCTCCGAAGAGGGTGGATGGGATATTGGAGCTTTTCGACAGGACTGTGCTGAATGTTAAGTGGGATGCGAGCACCCACAAGCGTACATGCCATGTCTTCAATGTGTTATGTACTGTTGAAAAAGCAGGCACTTAACTAAAACTATAAGGTTATATTCCAAGAAGCTGGCAGTTGGTGGAAATTCAAAGTTCAAGAGTTAGGGCAGCACTCTTCATTTTCCTAGTTCCTCATTCTGCATCCTGTTATTTTCAGGTATTTCAGACCGAACAAACAGCATCTTTTCGGGCTGGAAATGGACTATAGTTTTCAGTTCAGATAGGTAGTAGCATATGATTCTTGAGGATTCTCTTAGAAAACCCTTCCCAATAACTCACAAGTTGACTTCTCATGCCTGGTGTTGGAGTTTTTGTTAGATGGAGGGACAATTGTCATCATAGATGGCAAAATTTCATTGAAACTACATTTTAGTTTTATACAACAGCTTACATGGATTGTACATATCTTAGATAGTTACTAGTATGATTCCATATTACTTTTTCAGACATCCTTATTGTTATTTTACCATCTTCCCTTTTGTATTTCTTTCTGTCTTACCTCCGAAATTATTATACCCCCTTCAAGGTTTTCCCATTTCCTCTTTCAAATCTCTATACCTTTCTACTTCCTACTGCCCCCACACACTTCCATTCTCACCTTGGAAATGGTCACTATTTCATTCTTGGTTTTTTAATTACTGCCAGATATAGACTCACATATGAGTACACACATATTCAGTTTAAAGCTGGGAAACTTAGAAGAGAGAATATGTGAAATTTGTCTTTCTGTGTTTGGATTACCTCATATAACATGATTTTTTCTAGTTCCATCTATCTAACTGCAAGTTTTATGTTTTAATACTACTCAATAGTGATGCATTTTAAAATCATGACCTAAAGAGCTAATATTTAAGTCATTTATAAGGTTATTTAATACTTACATCATTTTGTACTTCTCTTTTCTTCCTTCCAAACCTTCCCACAGACCTCTCCTATTTCTCTTTCAAATTCATCTTCTTTTTTTCAAATTGGTATTATGTTCTTAATATAAGTTGCTCAGTTTAATAATGTTACTTACATGCATGTTTTCAGGGTTGATTGCTTGGTATTGGATAACTAAATGATTTTATGCTCTTTCCTGGAAAGATTTTTTTTTCTCATTCTCTCAGCATTTATTAGTTCCCTGCAGATTTTTGCGTAGGATTAAGGACAATTGTTTCTTCCTAGACCACTTTTGCATGTCTATTAGCATTTTCAATTTTTAGTTCGTTTTTATACAGGTATATTGGTAAGCCTTTTTTATTCTTTGTTTTTTTTATATTGGTCCATCTTATGGGTGTAGCTTCTGGTATTATTAGAGACACATTACCAGACAATACTCTGATCCTCTGCCTTATATAATTTTTTAACCTCCTGTTATGCATGATCACTGAGTCTTAGATCTGGGAATTGTTTTGTAGATGTATCAGATGTGACTGTTCTCCAGAATTCTGCCTTGTGATTGGTTGTGGTTTTCAGTCATGATTGTGGTTCAAGGAAAAGCTTCATTGGTCAGTGTTGAACTATACGTATCTATGTGCATTATTAAAAGTATTTAGGTTGCAACATGTTTATATTCATGCATGTACTTACATGTATTATAGGGATTTATGTAGATAATTCACAGTATGATTGCTTAAAACTCTTTCAAAAATTTACTGTTATTTCACCACTTCCTCTTTTATATTTATCCTGTAAAAGACTTAGGGTCTTACAGCTCAGGAGTTCAAGATCACAACCTTCTCAGGAATTCCCACAGACCACAACTCGATGCAAAATCAAGAGCATTTTCTTTTATTTCAATCACGATAGGGTCACCCCTCAAAAGGCAGGAGATGACCCCAAGCATGCAAAGCACAGGGTTTTTATACTTAAAAATCTGGCCAATTTTGCTCTATAAATTGATTGGTCAGCAAGAATAGCATGAAGATAGTTTATGCCTAGTTGTTTGCAGTTTTTGGCCATTTCTGAGTTTTCAAACAACTCACCCTGCCCTTCAAGAGCTACCTGCCTCTGGCTTCAATTCAAGGCTATCTCAGAGCAGTTCATCTTCACATTTGAGAGCCATATGCCTCTGGCTTTAAATTCAAGGATGGGAATAGTAACAGCTGTTTTTCTTTTAGAGTTGTTTTCATTCTCAGATGGGCTCTCATCCCCCCTTTTCTTTGTGCTCCAATTTTAACCCTAAAATTGTGGATCAATCTCAAGGAGAGATTGATACTGCCTCTGGAGTATCAGGACCTGATATCAAAAGGTAGCAAAAGGTCCCAGTAAGAGAAGCACATAGGGGAGCATACCATTAAACCCATTCCAAAAAGGAGATTCTATTAATTCTCATCTCCTTTTTTCAAGATCTTTTTGTAATTTTTTAATCTTTCCTTTAACAATGCCTGATTTATTAGTGTCAAAACAGCATTTCTCCTGTACGGCTAAGCAGATTCCTCCTTTTTCAGAGGTTTAATCCCCTCTGGGTCTAGAGAACTACTTCTGCTAAGGAATTGAGCTTGTCTTGGAGGTCATTGATGGTGCTCAAAAGCAATTGTACATCACTAATTTACTGCTGGGACAGTTTCTTGTATTTATATAATAAAATACCAAAACCAGCTGACCCAGCGCATATGGAAGCAGTCAGCCCAATTCCCACTAACAGAGGAATGAACTGAACGGCTTTCTTCGTTCTTCCAGCCATTAAGTCAAAGCTGGTGATTGGGACTGGCTCATCCCCTGGAATGATGCTAATATCAGGGAGTTGCCTGTACACAGGTCCCAGTCCAATCTGTGGGCAAGAACGTATAGGCTTTATTATTCTTGCATAAGAAAACAGTGTTATTGTCAGGGCAGAGAGCTGTGGAGATGTCAATTGTTGAATCACAAATGGCAAAGGTAGCAACCCCTACAGGTAGATATGAGCTATCATATTTGTAGGGTTTTGTCAAACAAGTAACATTTCCTTGAAGAGAGGCTGCACTCTCATAGGGGGTGCTGAATGTCAGGACCCCTCAGCAGTGGAATAAGTGGCGTTGGGGGGGAGCTCCAGAGGAACAGGCTGCCCTTGTCAGAGGCAGAGCCAGAAGTCACTTGCAAGCCAAAGGTTGGTGTCATTTAGGAGGCTATGAGTGGCAGTAATAACATCTACAGTCTGGGGGTCTAAAATAAAGTTTCCTCTACTATCAGGAAGAACCAGAGGGTGGTAATTGAGGGACGAGTATTCTTTTTTCTATTAACTCTTCAATGCATTGTTTAACCTGTTCTTGTCTGACCTGATCCTGCACCCCTCCTTCATCTGAGAGGTGAATGGGAGGTACCTTTCTTCAGCATACAGGCTTTCCTACCATCCCTGAACAAGGGGCTTGGAGTAATTAAGATCCATGGACTCCTGTTGGCACACTGTGGAACCAATCGTCTATCCTCATCTCCTCCCTGACTTGGTTTAATATGGCAGTGAAATAGGTGATGTTATCTTTTCCAGTGCATTGTTGCACAACCCTATAGCAACTCCTATGCACAGCCTGTTGGTAGGTATCACAAGGGTAAGGCATGGGGCACAAATTTACATAAAGAATCATTTTAGGCTTGGTTACACAATGCCATTCTAAACTTGGAGTGCTCTCTGAAGGTTGTAGGGCTCTATATGTCCATGTATCACCACACTCAACTTGAGCATAGGCCTGGTTGGGCCCCCAAATCTCACCATTTAGTAAGACTCTGCCATTCATCACCCCATCCTTGCAATCACAGGGTTTACCATATATTGCTTCCAGGGCCTTGTGAGCCTGGTGAGGATCACCAAAGCTCCCATCAATAGTTACCCAATTGAGTACAAACAGCACCACCCAGAGGTACCATTGTCTGTCATTGTCCCTGATGAATTTCAGTTTTAACAGGTTGCTGTAAGCTTGGACTTTCCAGGTGTCAGCAGGTTGATGAAGAGCAGGCTTGACATGTGACCCATGGATCCAAGCTGCAATGCTCTCTACTTTGACTGCTGTTAGGGTGTTGAGCAGGACACAATAATGAACCTTCCACCGAGGTTCCAGATTCTGGCTGTGGTGTCATAACAAGTACAGCATATCCAACCTGGAACTGATGGGGCACCTCCAAGGACCTGGGCGCATTTGCACTGCCAACCTTGCTCAAATTCTCTTTCTGAATAAGTTGCAGTCCATTCAGCATGGACAACAAGTCAGAGTTACCACTAGTTATGTCAAGGGGGTCCCAAAGAAGAGTCAGGTAGCAGGAACCACATATAGTAGTTCGAAGGAGTTAAGCCTAATATGGAGGGAGTATTTCTGACTCTAAAGAGGGCCAAGGGAAGGATCACTGCCCAGTCACCATCAGTCTCCATGGTCAATTTGGTGAGAGTCTCTTTGAGAGTTCTATTCATTCTCTCTGCCTGTTCTGAACTTTGAAGCCAATAAGCACAATGTAACTTCCAATCAAGCCCCAGAAATCTGACCACCTCCTGGCTTACCTGAACAACAAAGGTTGTCCCATTGTCTGACCAATTACCTTTGGAATACCAAACCGAGGAAAAATGTCTTCCAGAATTGTTTTGGCCATGACCAGGGAGGTTTCTTTCTTTGTGGGAAAAGCTTCTACCCATCCTGAGAAAGTGTCCACAAAAACCAGGAGATATTTATTGCCATACCTGGATGGTTTACTTTCAGTGAAATCCACTTCCCAATGCATTCCAGGTCTAGTTCCTTGTCACTGGCCAGCAGTAACACATGAATACCACCCGAGAGAGGGCTGGGAGAGAGATAGAATCAGGGTGACACAGAAAAGGACACTGAGTCTAAATGCTGATCCAGGTGTTGATTAAATGGACGTCAGGTTAACACTTAAGTAGGCAGAAAAGTACAAGAAGTTTCTCATGTAGGAGCTTTACTTGGTCAAAACATAGGAGAGCTCACTCAAGGTTACACAGAGCCTGCTGTCTGGTTACTATGATTGCACACACTTTCTAAGGGTCAGAGCAGTCTGCTGTAGGACCACTAAGGTCAGATTATAAGAAACTGGACTTTGGAAAATAGCCAAAGCCAATAGGCCGGATTCCACTGCGCCATTAACTCAAAATTTGCCATTAACTCCAAAAAGGCTGCCACAGTTTCTCTCAGCCACTTCCCTGTGCTCTGGAACTCTTACCTATGTTTACCCTCTGGCAGGGCTCACATGCACTAGTCACTCTCTCAGTCAGGGTGGTGAGGTTTAGTGTTCAGTACTGGGATTGGCCGGCAACTTCAGCCAATTTCTTTGCCCTCAAGTGAGTCCATTTATACATTTGAGTTATTAATCTCTCAGCATCTTCCTGTGGTAGAATGATCTTACCTTTGGAGTTTATCCATGCCCCCAAGTCAGTGTCAAATATTCCCTTTTTTTTTGCCACATTAACTTTAAGTCACTTTCTGAGTAGTTTAGTCATTCTTCTCTGGGCAGTTCAGCAGTTAGTACCACTGGGACAGAGTTTCCTCTAGCAGCTGCTTTAGCCCCCTGATCAGCCACATTATTCCCCTTTGCTGCCCTGGAAGTCCCCTTCTGATGTCCTGGGCAATGAATAATGCTTACCTTGTCCAGCAGCAACTAGGCATTGAGCAAAGTCAAAATCTTGTTATTATTTTTTATCTCTTTACTGGCTGATGTTAGTAGGCCTCTCTGCTGATAGATGGCCCCGTGCTCATGGGCTGTTGGTAAGGCAAACCAACTATCAGTGTAGATGTTTATCTTTTTGCCCTTTTCCAGAGCTAATGCCTGGGTTAAAGCAATCAATTCAGCTTGCTGAACAGATGTGCCCTCTGGCAACGCCTGGGCCCATATTACCTTATGTCCATCTACTACTGCTGTTCCTGCCTTTCTCTTACTGTTCTCAAAAAACTGATCCCATCCATACAGTATGTTACCTCGGCATTGGGCAGAGGCTGATCTTTCAATTCCTTTTGCAATCCCTGTTCCTCTGCTAGAACCTGCAAACAATCATGCTCCAGGGGCTGGATTTCTGGATCCTGCAATATGGTGGCTGGGTTTAGCCTTGTAGCCAGAGTAAAGATGACTCTATCATTATTCAAGAGCAAGGCCTGGCATTGTGTCATGTGGACATTCATGAGCCATCAATCAGGTGGCTGCCTTATGACACTCTCAAGGGCATGAGGAGCACAGATGGTGAGGTCCTGTCCCAGAGTCATTTGTCTGCATGTTATACTAGTGCCGCCACTGCTTCTATTATTGCCAGCCAGGTTGGCCATCTTGCCACTACTGAATCAAGTGTTTTGGATAGATAGGCTACCGGTCTCTTCCAGAGTCCAATTTTCTGTGTTAGCACCCCATTGACCATTCCCTGATTCTCAGCCACATAGAGATGGAAGCGTTTGGTTACATCAGGGAGTGATATTATCAAATGCAGCTTGTTCATCTTTCCCCAGATGAAAGAGTCATTGCCCTTTGTAAGGGCATGCAGAAGGGCTGCCATCTTGGCAAATCCCGGAATCCACAGCCAGCAAAACCCTGCTGTACCAAAAATTTCCCTCAGTTGTTCAGTAGTCCCTGGAGGGGGAATATGAAATACAGTCTCTTTTCTAGCCTCCGAAGGCCATCTCTTTCCCTCTTTTAATATATATCCCAGATAACTGACCTGCAGGATGGGAGTTTTTTGCTGTAGCTGAGCTCACCCATCTCTTGCAACAGCTGGTTGGTGGCATCAAAACAACTTTCTTTACAATCTGCTGCTAATAGTATATCATCCACATATTGGAGATGAGTTACCTAAGGATTGGTGGCCTGGAGGGGGCCAGGTCTAGGTGTAGGGCTTCATCTTCCTTTTGGGACAATCCTGGATCCAGTGTCCTTTCTCCTTGCAATAGGCACACTGATCCTTAGCCAGAGGGCCCTTCTGATTTCCAGGAACTCTCTTCCTATCATTATGACTGCACTGTGTTGGCCAGGATCTTAGTCAACTTTCTGTCTTGCCTCTTATCCTTTCTCTTTCTCTCACTTCCTGCTCTTTTTGCTTTCTTTCCTCTTTCTCTTCTTTCATCTCCCGACTGTAAAAAACCTTTTCTGCTACCTGCACTAAAACCTTCAACGACTTGTCCTGTAAACCGTCTATTTTCTGGATTTTCTACAAATATCTGTGGCTGACTGGTCTATAAAGATTATAGTCATCATTGCCTTATGTTCATCTGAGGTAGGGTCATAAGGAGTAAACCAGCTGTATGCCTCCATCAGCCATTCAAGAAAGGCTGTGGGAGATTCATCCGTCCCCTGAACCATCTCTCTTACCTTCATCAAATTGGTGGGCTTTCAAGCGGCCCCATGGACACCTGATATTAAAGTCTGGTGGTAGACCTTCAGGCATTCCCTACCTCCGGATGTGTTGCAATCCCAGTTGGGGTGGGTGAGAGGAAAGCCATCATCAATCTCATTAGGGAGGATGGAAGACCTCCCATCCATTCCTGGCACAGTCTTTCTTGCCTGAAGGAGGACCCGTCTCATTCCTCAGTAGTCAAAAGGGCCTGCAAGAGTTGCTGGCAATCATCCTAAGTGGGCTGGTGTGAGAATAGGACATATTCAAAGAAATATGTGTCTTGTATCTCACCTCCAAGATATGATAGTCACAGCCTGTCCCATAATAAAGTCGTCCATCAAGAAAGTCAAAGAAGCAACAACGATAGACACAAAGAGAACAAGACAGGCAGTTAGACAAGGACACCCTTATGGGTGCTACCTCAGAATTCTGATTGAGAGGCTGCCTCATGGCAGGCAGCTGTCTCTGAAGAGAAACAGATGGGAGGAAGACCATAAAGACCTAGCCTCCCCAAATGGAATCTGGAATGTCCTCCAGTTACTAGTTGCCGATATTCTGACATGCCTGTCTATTGCAACTACTGAGCAGATGAACAAACAGGTCCAGATAGGTGCCTAAACAGAAACAGTGGAATACCAGAAATCAGAATATACTGTTCCAAACTCGACCTCTGAGCCCAGTCTGTTGAGGGTTAGGGAAGGGCGCACTGTTTCCCAGGCAACGCACCAAAATGAAAGACCCAGAGTCTCACTGCCCAGGAGCTCAGGATTGCGCCCTTCCTAGGAACACTCACAGACCACAACTCAATGCAAAAGCAAAAGGTTTTATTACTGTCGAGATAGGGTCGCACCTCCAAAGACAGGACATGACCCTGAACATGCAAAGCACAGGGTTTTTATGCCTGAAAATCAGATCACTTTTGCTCTATACTTTACAGCTGGTTGTTCCTCAGAAAAGTTCACCCTGCCTTCAAGAGCTATCTGCACCTGGCTTCAATTCAAATAATCACAGTTGTTTTCTCATTCCCAGGTGGTCCTCATTTGTTCTGATGATGAAGTCACTGAATAATGTCATGTTGCAGTGTTAAGGGTGCAGGGATCTGTTTAGGAGCCTGTGCAAAAACAACTGCCTCATTCAGTAAGGTAATTCAAGGCCCTGGAGAAGACTGTTCACCAACTTCATACAGAGATTGGGTTCAGCTCTAAAGAGGGCAGTACCAGACTGACACCAGATAAGCACTGATGCAATTATTTTCCCATGATACTGCAAATACCACATGTAGGAGAGCATTTAGAGCATGAAAAGGAGGAGCGGCCCCAAGAGATGAATGATTAAGAGAGACAACTGCTATTGGCTCTCAGGAGCATCATGCCGACCTCACAGGACAAGCTACAGCTAGAGTTCCCAGTTCTCAAAACACCCGGTGTGCTATTTTGGGTGAATCCGGGCATTTACCAAAAAAAACTGTGAGGTTAAAATCTCTAGAACCCAAAATAGGAGGTGTGTTAACACAGAGGCAAGTGGTCCCTTTACTCACAGAAGGGAACAAGCAGATTCTGGCTCCAAGGGAATGCAAAGGTTCCCTGGGCTTCATGGCAGCTGTGGCAAGGGAAAGCACTGGTGTAGGGATCACAGCACCGAGAGGGACATACAGGCTAACCTCTTGCCATCAGTAAACAAACAGAGGGGCCTGTCAGGCTTACACCCCTCATGCAATAATACGAGCTGTCTCCCATCAGGCAGCCATGTGGTACTAGGCAGGTAGGAAAATCTCAACTGAGGATTTCAGATTTGATACACACCACTGCATGCAGCAGCACAGCTTTGCATCTGGCTGCAGATAAACCTCTAACCCTATCTGCAAGAGTTCTATGTCACAAAGGAAATACAGATGTTTATGGACCTGTGTATTCAGGGATGGAAAAGAGGATCTCTGGAAGAAGCAGAATAACTTCTACAGGATCTATTGTACACCCAGGTACTGTCGATGGGGACTGCAAGAAAAAAGTTAAAATTACGGCACATGTAAAACAGGAGATGCAAAAATAAGGCAGGGTTAGAACTGCTCAGCTGTTACTGTTCTCCTCCATCTAGGGCAAAGCCACACCCTGAAGAACAACAGGCACATTTGGCAGTACCGGAAATTGTGTGTTCTGGAAAACACTGCCTAATGATCAGAGATCCAAATTAATGGCAGCAACAAATGTTGTTCCTTGAAATGAAGGAAATGACTTCAGTATCCTCTCCCAAAAGTCTTGGGATCCACACTGTGTGCTTCTGAAGGTTCATACAGTTTCTAGGAATCTGTAAAATTTCTCCAGTAGGACAAAGTGTAGGGTGGATTAAATAGGTGGAAGCAGAGGAACCAAGAGGGAACTTGACACCTTCTGTGGCCTGCCACTGAAGGAGAAATTCAGAAATAATTCCAGGAATCTTTCTGCAGCATGAGTCTACTCTTTGCCCAAATGCTTAGACTTGCAGGGTCCTAACCATATTTAGATTGTTGAAATCATACACCGAGACTGGGCTCAAAGGAACTTAAGGCAGACGGCACACGAGAGTGTAAGATCTGTTCTAGCCACGTTCCTCCTTGAGCATCAGCCAGAGCTGAATGAATGACCTTGTTAAAGTAGGCAAAGACTTCTCCTGGCTTATGCCCCTTCTCCTTGCCTGATCATCAGAAGCCGTGCCTTAGACTCTCCCCCTCAAACTCCTTGTGGGCCAAATACAGGTGCGTGCTGTGAGCTGCTGTGGAATTTGGGTAGAACGCAAGGTCAACTGTTTCTGGAAAGGCTGCTTTAGGGTGGGATATGGGAAAATTCGAGGAGGAAGGAAGGGTTTCACAGTTTGGAAGCAGAAGAGCGTTCCATGTTTTGGCCTATAATT
>JAEOAE010001669.1:0-41070 GCA_036365155.1 Meriones psammophilus | reverse complement strand
AAACCCCGCTTCCAAAGAAATGACTCCAGAGCACTTAAAAACCCAGTTCCAATCTAAATGTCCTCAGTGAACAAAAAAACCCGCTCCAAAGAAATGACTCCAGAGCACTTAAAACCCGCCTTCCAACGAAATGATCCCAGAGCATTTTAAAAATTGCTTCCCCCAAAAATGACCTCAGAGAAATAAAAACCCGCTCCAAGGGAATGAACCCAGAGATTTGGGAAACTGCTTTCCACAAATGACTCCAGAGCATTTAAAAAACCCCCCCAACAAAATGACTCCAGAGCACCTGAAAGGGGTTTCCAACCCAAAGACCCAGAGTACTTAAAAAAGTTCCAACAAAATGTCCTCAGTGCACATTAAAACCTGCTTCCTAATGAAAATGACTCCAGAGAACTCTAAAACCCGCTCAACGAATGACTCCAGAGCACTAAAAGCTGCTTCAAACGAATGACCAGAGCACAAAAAAATCTGCTTCCAAAGAAACAACTAGAGCACTTAAAACTGCTTCCAACCAAATGACTACAGAGTATTTAAAAGCCTGCTTCCAACCAATCAACTTAGGAGCAATAAACCCTGCTTCCAACGAGCTGACACCAGAATATTTAAACCCCACTTACAACTAAATGACTCAGGAGCATTTAAAAACCCGGCTCTAAATCTAAAAATGACTCAGGAGCACTTAAAAACCGCCTAAAAAAAAATGACTCCAGAGCACTGGAAAACCTGGCCTGATTTAAATGAATTCAGAGCATTTAAAAAACCCCTTCCAACGAAATGACTCCAGAGCACAAACCACTTCCAACTAAATAGTCTGAGTACTCAACAACACGCAAAGTGGCCGGATACAAAATTAACTCATACCCCTCCTGTATACAAAAGACAAAAGGGCTGAGAAAGAAATTAGGACACAACACCCTTCACAATAGCCACAAATGACATAAGGTTACAGATTCAATTCAGTACCATCGAAATACCAACACAATTCTTTACACATATCTTGAAAGAAATTCTCAACTTCATATGGAAACAACAAAACTCTAGAATTTCCAAACGATCCTGTGTAGCTGATCATCTGGAGTATATCCATCCCTGATCTCAAGCTGTACTACAGAGAAATAGTAATAAAAACTGTGATGGTATTGGCATAGAAATAGAACCAGGATAGAAGACCTAGAAATAAACCCACACCTATGAATACTTGATTTTTGACAAAAGATGCCAAACCATTCAATGGAAAAAAAGACAGCATCTTCAACAAATGGTGCTGTTCCAACTGGATATCTATATACAGAAAAAATGAAAATAAATCCATATTTATCACCTGCACAAAACTGAAGTCCAAGTGGATCAAAGACCTCAACATAAAACAGATACACTTAAATCGGCTAGAAAGAAAGTGTGGAAAGAAGCCTAGAACTCATTGGCACAGGAGAAACTTGGTGAACAGAACACCCACAGCACAGGCTCTAAGAGCAACAATCAATAAATGGGACCTCATGAAACTGAAAAGCTTCTGCAAAGAAAAGGACACCATCATCAAAACAAAGCTTACTCACCTACAGATTGGGGAAAGAATCTTCACCAACCCTTTATCTGATAGAGGACTAATATCTAGTATATATAAAGAACTAAAGAAAAGCTGAAAAGCAGCAAACCAAGTAATCCACTTTAAAAATGGGGGAACAGAGCTAAACAGAGAATTCTCTGGTGAGGAATATCGAATGGCAGAGAAGCACTTAAAGAAATGCTCAACTCAGTAGCCATTAGGGAAATGCAATCAAACAACCCTGAGATTTCACCTACACCCATCAGAATGGCCAAGATCAAAAACCCAAGTGACAACACATGTTGAGAGGTTGTGAGAAAGGGGAACCCTTTCCACTGCTGGTGGGGATGTAAACTTGTACAACCACTTGGAAATCAATCTGGCTTTCAGACAACTAGAATAGCGCCTCAAGATCCAGCCATACCACTCTGGGCATATATCCAAAAGAGGCTCAAGCACAAAAGGACATTTGCTCAACCATGTTTGTAGCAGCTTTATTTGTAATAGCCAGAAGCTGAAACAACCCAGATGCCCCTCAACTGAAGAATGGATGCAGAAACTGTGGTACATCTACACAATGGAATATTACTCAGCAATGAAAAATAAGGAAATCATGAAATTTGCAGGTAAATGGTGGGATCTGGAAAGGATCATCCTGAGTGAGTTGTCCCAGAAGCAAAAAAGACACACATGGTATATACTTACCATATAGACATACAACATAGGACAAACCCACTAAAACCTGTGCATCTAAAGAAACTAAAAAGAGAGAGGACCCTAACTAAATGTCCAATCCCCATCCTGAAAGGCAAAGAGGATGGACATCAGAAGAAGAAGAAAAACAGGAAACAACCTAGGAACCTACCACAGAGGGCCTCTGAAAGCCTCTGCCCTACAGACTATCAAAGCAGATGCTGAGCCTGATGGGCAAACTGTTGGGCAGAGGAATGGAATTTTTATGTAAGAACTGGGAAATAGTAAGAGCTGAGAGGACAGGGTCTCCACAAGGAGAGCAACAGAACAAGAAAATTTGAACACAGGGAACTTTCCAGAGACTCATACTCAACCAAGGACTATTCATGGAGATAACCCAGAACCCCTGCACAGATGTAGCCCAGGGCAGTCCAGAGTCCAATTGGGTTACATAGTAATGAAGAGGACTGCCTCTGACATAATCTGATTGGCCTGCTCTTTGATCACCTCCCTAAAGGGGAGCAGCCTTACCAGGCCACAGTAGAGGACAATGCAGCCACTTTTGATGTGAACTGACAGACTAAGATCAGAAAGGAGGGGGAGAACCTCCTGTTAGTGGACTTGGGGAGTGGCATGCAAGCAGAGGGAGGAGGAGGGTGAGATTGGGAGGGGAGGAGGGAGGGCTTATGGGGGATGCAGAATGAATAAAGTGTAATTGATGAAAAAATCTTTAAAAAAGGGAAAATAATTTAAGAACCTTAAATGACTTTCAAAAAGTGGAGGAAAACATGGGAGTTAAATAATTGGCATGGAGCACAATCCTCGCCCTGGGGGTAATGGTCTCCTTAACCCACTAGACCTGGGACACCACCACTGCTAGTTCTAGAACTGACGCAGGATGTTCCAACGAGGGGGTTAAGCTCATAATATTTCCTATTTAATAAGCCCACACCTGTTTGTCTATATCCCCATTTTTATTCATATTAGCCAGATAGGAGCCAAGTGTGGTAATGATACTACTTTTTTGCCAATGCTGAATGCTAGTAATTTAGGTATGCCCTGGTTACCGCATGCCTCACTGGGTGCCCGTGCCCGCTGATGCCCCTCTGCGCTATGACTCTCCAGACAGAAAAGGGATCTTGAACCACAGCCACCATTGTTACTACCATCTCATTGGCGGTTGTTGAGTTACCACCGGGCATTAGCCATGAGTCATACTGGCAGACTGTCAGACCCCTGATCAATCATTTAGCCAATGTAACTCATGCCCCTTAGCTGTACAAAAAGGAATTAATGCTCAACTAAAAAGGAAGCTTGATGGTGTTCAATCAGAGGAATGACCCTTACAGGAGCAAACTGATACCCTATGGCAAAATCGGGCCAACTTATTAGTCAATGAAAATATGCTGGACTTTAGTCACTAGCATATAACATGAGAAATTTTTCCCCAAAAGGCAAATCTGCTCAAAAAATTGTCGAAATATATTTTAGGTACTTGAACTGAGAATTACGATATACTAGATGGAGCAGCTGAGAGTGGCCATTGTCACAGTAAATCTCTACCAGAGTGGACAGGATCAGCCACAGGATTATCATCATGGATTGCTGCAGCCATGAATCATCTGAAGGAATGGGCGGTATGGGAGCATTAGCAGGCCTTCTGTGTTGATCTCCTTGGGTTTGCCTGTGGTATATATAAGATTAGAGTCTCACACAACAGTGTGATGCAGCCATGATCATTCAGGCCTTTTTACAGCCATTGAAGCATGACATTCTCCTGCTACGGATGGATACTCATAAAAGCTAAAATGTTACGCCCAGGATGCTAGGCTACACTGCACTCCAGGGTCGCCGCTTTGACCCAGAGAAGAGCATGTCTGATTGCATGCGGGTTGATGCCCAGGTCCCGCCTCTGAGAAAAAGGTATCGACGGGTCTGATGCTTTGTGGATGACACCAAATGAAACATCAGTACAAAGTCCCAATTTATTTCTAATATCAAAGATCAGGACTCTACTTCCGCCTGATGCGCCTAAAACAAAAAGGGGGAACGGGTAGAGAGTTTGGGAATGTTATGCCTTAAAGATGGAGCTGGTTTCCTTTCCCCCTTCCCGATGGTGAGTGCTTCGTCACGGAAAATTCCACATTTCAAGGCGGGGAGGATCTGGTTTGTTTCCATGTATGGGGGACCTATCTGATTCCCCAATGGGCACGCCGGGTTGGCTCCCCAGAGGATTTTTGGGTGGGCTGGCCCTCTGGGTCCAGGATTGTTCAAGGTTCCTGAAAAATAAAATTGAAAAAAAAAAAAAAAAAAAAAAAATTGGGTTTTGGGAAATAAAAAAAAAAACCTACTTCCAACGAAATGACTCAAAGAACTAAAAAACCCTAAAAAACGAAATGACCAGAGCATTTAAAACCCCCGCCAAAATCAAAAAATGACTCCAGAGTTTTAAAAAACCCATTTCCCAAAAAAGGGTTAGTGCACAAAAAAATCCCCCCAAAACAAATGACCCCGGGAGCATTTTAAAAATTTTTTTTCCCAAAACTAAAGGACCCCACAGCACTTAAAACCTGCTTCCAACAAAATGACCCCAGAGATTTAAAAAATTGCTTCCACCCAAATGCCCTCAGAGACAAAAAAAACCCGCTTCCAACGAAAGGGATTTGAGCACCTAAAATCCGCTTCCAACAAAATTACTGCAGAACATAAAACCCTTTTCCAACAAAATGAGTCCGGGAGCACTTAAAAACCCGCTCCAAAAATGACTACAGAGCATTTAAAAACCTCCTTCCAACAAAAAAACTCTAGAGAAATTAAAACCCTGCTTCCAACAAAGGACACCAGAACATTTAAAACCCCGTTTCAAACAAATGACTCAGGAGCATTTAAAAAACCCGCCCAAAAAAAATGACTCCAGAGCACAAAAACCCGTTTCCAACAAAAATGATTTAAACCATTTAAAACCCCCCTTTCCCAAAAGAAATGACCCAGAGTATTTAAAACCCGTTTCCAATGAAATGACCCAGAGCATTTAAAAAACCCCGCTTCCAAAGAAATGATTACAGAGCATTTAAAACCTCCTTCCAACAAAAACTCTAGAGCACTTAAACCCCGCTCCAACGAAATGACTCAGGAGCATTTAAAAAAAATTTGTTTTCCAATAAATTGACTCAGGAGCACTTAAAACCCGCCTAAAGAAATGACTTAGAGCACTTAAAACCTCTTCCAACGAAATGACTCCAGATATCCAAAACCTACTTCAACGAATGACTCCATATACTAAAAACATGCTTCCAACAATGGAAATGACTACAGAGCCCTAAAAACTAAGCCCAACGAATGACCTAGAGCACTAAAAGACGCTCCAATGAAATGATCGAGCACTTAAAACCCACTCTAAATCTAAATGAGCCCAGAGCACTTAAAACCCGCTCCACCAAAATGAGCCCAGAGCACTTAAAAACCCAGTTCCAAACTAAATGTCCCAGAGCACATAAAAACCGCTCCCAACAAAAATGACTCCAGAGCACTTTAAAACGTGTTTCCAAACTAAAATGAGCCCAGAGCACATAAACCCGCTTCCAACGTAATGACCTAGACCACTTAAAAACCTTCCAACAAATGACTACATGATCCTCCTGACAAACACCTCTAAACCGCCCGCTCAACTGAATGACCAGGAGCACTTAAAAACGTAGCTAAAATAAATGACTCAGGAGCAGACTTAAAACCCACCAAAAAAATGATTACAGGACTTAAAAACCCGCTTTCCAACTAAACGACTCCAGAGTACTTAAAAACATGCTTCCAATGAATGACTGACTTAGTACTTAAAAACCTGCTTTCCAAATCTAAATGACTCAGGAGCACTTAAAACCACGCCCCATGAAAAGGACTAGAGCACTCTAAAACCCGCTCCAACGAATGATCCCAGAGCACTTAAAACCAGCTTCCAATGGAAATGACCTCAGAGCACATAAAAACCCGCTTCCAATGAAATGACTCCAGAGCACTTTAAAATCTGCTTCTCCAACGAAATGAGTCCAGAGCACTTGAAACACGCTTTCCAAGAAAATGACTATGGAGCATTTAAAACCTGCTTCCAACGAAACGACTTAGAGCACTTAAACCCGCTTACAACGAAATGACACTAGAGAACATTTAAAACCCCGCCTTCCAAGAAATGACTCAGGAGCACTTTACAAACTGCTTCAACGAAAATGACAGAGCACGAACTCAAGATCCAACAAAAATGACTCCCAAACTCAAAACCTTCACTTCCAACAAAAATGACTTCAGAACCCTCGAAACCCGTCAATAAATGAATCCAGAGCACTTAAAACCAAGGCCCAACAAATGAGCTCAGAGCACTTAAAACCCGCCTAACAAATGAGCTCCAGAGCACTTAAAACCCAGTTCCAATGAATGATTCCAGAGCACTTAAAACCAGCTTCAATGAAATGAGTTTTGAGAACACTTAAAACCTGCTTCCAATGAAATGTTCCAGAGCACTTAAAACCGCTTCCAACAAAATGTCCTCAGAGTACATAAAACCAACTTCCAAAAATGACTGCAGAGCACACAAAAACCGCTCATCCAATGAAAATGACTTAAAGAGCACTTAAAACCCGCACTTAAAAAAAATTCCGTTTAACAAAAGGGACTCACAGCACTTAAAAACCTACTAAATGAGCCCAGAGAACTTAAAAACCCAGTTCCAAACGAACTTTAGAGCACTAAAAACCGCTTCAAAGAAATGACCTTAGAGCACTCTAAAAGACGCCCAACAAATGACTCCAGAGCACTTAAAACCTGCTTCCAACAAATGAGCCCTTTGTTAAATAAAAAACCTGCTTCCAAAATAATGACCTCAGAGTACTTAAAAACTGCTTAACGAATGACTACAGAGCATTTAAAACCCGTCCTTCCAACAAAACCTAGAGACTTAAACCCCGCTTCAACGAAAATGAAATGACTCAGGAGCATTTAAAAAACGTACAGAAATAAATTGACTCAGGAGCACTTAAAAAACCCGCTTCCAAAGAAATGACTCCAGAGCACTTAAAAACTGCTTCCAACGAAATGAGCCCAGAGCATTCAAAAACCCACTTCAACAAATGAGCCAGGAGTACTTTAAAATGCTTCCAAATCTAAATGTTTCAGAGTAATGCAAAAAACCTGTCAAATAAAAATGGAACCCAGAGAACTTAAAAATCCGCTGAAACAAAATGACTCCAGAGCACTAAACCTGTTTCCACCAAAATGACCCCAGAGCACATAAAACCTAAACCGTCAACGAAATTAACTATAGCACTCTAAAATCCGCTTCAATGAATGAATTTACAACACTTAAAAACCTGCCCAATGAAATGACTCCAGACACTTAAAAACTAGCTTTCAAATAAATTGACTACAGAGCACTTAAAAACCTGCTTCAACAAATGACCCTAGAGCACGAAAACTGCCTTCCAACGAAGGACACCAGAACACTTAAAAAAACCCGCTTTCCAATAACGAAATGACTCAGGAGCACTTAAACACCGCTTACAACGAAAAATCCAGAGTACTTAAAAACCCGGCCAACTAAACGGAATGATTCCACAGCACTAAAACCCGCTCTGAAATGATCCCAGAACACTTAAACTCTGTTTCAAAGAAATGACTTCAGAGCACTTAAAACACGCCTAATGGAATGACTCCAGAGCACTGAAAAAAAACACTTCAACTAAATGACTTCAGAGTGCAGCAACCCCTTCCACAAAAATGACTCCAGAGTACTCAACAACACGCCTCCAATGAAATGACTCCAAAGAACCCAAAACCCGCCTAAATAAAATGACTCCAGAGCACTTGAAAAACTGCTTCCAACAAAATGAAAATGCACTTAAAACCGCACTTAAAACCCCAGAGCACTTAAAACTGTTTCCAACGAAATGACTACAGAGCATTTAAAACCCTCTCCAACAAAACAACTCTAGAGCACTTAAAAACCCGCCCAAGTAAATGACTCCAGACTTAAAACTTGTTTCAACTGACTTCCACAACAAAATTACTGCAGAACATTTAAAAACCCCGCCCAACAAAATGAGTCCAGAGCACTTAAAAACACGCTTCACACCAAATGACTACAGAGCATTTAAAAGCCTGCTTCCAACAAAACAACTCTAGAGCAATAAACCCTGCTTCCAACGAAAGGACACCAGAACATTTAAAACCCCGCTTCAAACGAAATGACTCAGGAGCACTTAAAAACCCGCTTCCAAAGAAATGACTCCAGAGCACTGAAAAACCGCCTAAATCTAAATGACTTCAGACCACTTAAAAACCCCTTCCAAAGAAATGACTCCAGAGTACTCAACAACACGCTTCCAATGAAATGACTCCAGAGCACTTAGAAACCTGCTTCCAAAGAAATGATTACAGAGCATTTAAAAACCTGCTTCAAAGAAATGACTCAAAGAACTCAAAACCCGCTTCCAACGAAAAAGACTCAAAGCACTTGAAAACCTGCTTCCAACGAAATGACTCCAGAGCACTTAAAAACCCAGTTCCAAATCGAAATGTCCTCAGTGCACATAAAAAAAACCCGCTTCAATGAAATGACTCCAGAGCACTTAAAAACCCAGTTCCAACGAAATGTCCTCAGTGAACATAAAAACCCGTTTCAATGAAATGACTCAGGAGCACTTAAAACACGCCCAACGAAAACAATCCAGAGCACGTAAAAACCCGCTTCCAACGAAAGGACTCGAGAGCACTCAAAACCCGCTTCCAACGAAATGACTCCAGAGCCCACAAAACCCGCTTCCAACGAAATGACTCCAGAGCACTTAGAAACCTCTTCCAACAAAATGAGCCCAGAGCACTTAAAAACCCAGTTCAACAAAATGTCCTCAGTGCACATAAAAACCCGCTTCAAAACGAAATGATTCCAGAGCACTCTAAAACAAGCCTCCAACAAAATGACTCCAGACACTTAAAAACCCGCTTCCAACGAAATGACTCCAGAGCACTTAAAAACCCTCTTCAAAGGAAATGAATCCAGAGCACTCTAAAAACCGCGTCAAGCGAAATGATTCCAGAGCACTTAAAAACCCGCTTCCAACCAAATTACTAAAGAGAATTTGAAAATACGCTTCCAACGAAAGGACTCCAGACCACTTAAATACCCACTTAAAACAAATTGACTACAGAGCATTTAAAAACCTGTTTCCAACGAAAAGACCCTAGAGCACTTAAAACCCGCTTCCATCGAAAAGAATTCAGAGCATGTAAAAACCGGATTCCAACGAAATGACTCCAGAGCACTCAAAAAGCCCCTTCCAACGAAATGACTCCAGAGTACTTAAAAATCCGCTTCCAACGAAATGACTCCAGAGCACTTAAAAACCCAGTTCAAACGAAATATCCTCAGTGCACATAAAAACCCGCTTCCAACGAAATGAATCCAGAGCACTTAAAAATCCGCTTCCAAGAAATTGACTACAGAGCATTTAAAAACCTGCTTCCAACAAAACGAACCTAGAGCACTTAAACCCCGCTTCCAACGAAAGGACACCAGAACATTTAAAACCCAGCTTCCAACAAAATGACTCAGGAGAACTTAAAAACACGCTTACAACGAAAAAAAATCAAGAGCACGTAAAAACCCGCTACCAACGAAATGACTCCAAAGAACTCAAAAACCCGCTTCCAAAGAAATTAATCCAGAGCCCTCAAAAACCCGCTTCCAACGAAATGACTCCAGAGCACTTAAAAAACCCCTTCCAACGAAATGACTCCAGAGCAATCAAAAACCCGCTTCCAACGAAATGACTCCAGAGAACTCAAAAACCCGCTTCCAACGAAATGACTCCAGAGTACTTAAAAACCCGCTTCCAAAGAATTGACTCCAGAGAACTCAAAAACCCGCTTCCAACGAAATGACTCCAGAGCACTTAAAAACTCGCTTCCAACGAAATGACTCCAGAGTACTTAAAAGCCCAGTTCCAACAAAATGTCCTCAGTGCACATAAAAAACCCCTTCCATCGAAATGACTCCAGAGCACTTAAAAACCCGCTTCCAACGAAATGACTCCAGAGTACTTAAAAACCCGCTTCCAACGCAAAGACTCCAGAGCACTCTAAAACCCGCTTCCAACGAAATGACTCCAGAGTACTTAAAAGCCCAGTTCCAACAAAATGTCCTCAGTGCACATAAAAACCCGCTTCCAAAGAAATGACTCCAGAGCACTTAAAAACCCGCTTCAAACGAAATGACTCCAGAGCACTTAAAAACCCAGTTCTAACGAAATGTCCTCAGTGCACATAAAAACCCACTTCCAATGAAATGTCTCCAGAGCACTCAAAAACACGCTTCCAATGAAATGAATACAGAGCACTTAAAAACCCACTTCCAACGAAATGAGCCCAGAGCCCTTAAAAACCCGCTTCCACCAAAATGAGCCCAGAGCACTTAAAAACCCAGTTCCAACAAAATGTCCTCAGTGCACATAAAAACCCGCCTCCAACAAAATGACTCCAGAGCACTTAAAAACCTGCTTCCAACGAAATGAGCCCAGAGCACATAAAAACCCGTTTCGAAAGTAATGACTCCAGAGCACTTAAAAACTGCTTCCAACGAAATGACTACAGAGCATTTAAAAACCTCCTTGCAACAAAACAGCTCTAGAGCACTTAAACCCTGCTTCCAACGAAAAGACTCAGGAGCACTTAAAATCGTGCTTCAAACGAAATGACTCAGGAGCACTTAAAAACCCGCTTCCAAAGAAATGACTCCAGAGCACTTAAAAACCCGCTTCCAAAGAAATGACTCCAGAGTACTCAAAAACATGCTTCCAATGAAATGACTGCAGAGTACTTAAAAACCTGCTTCCAACGAAATGACTCCAGAGCACTTAAAACCCGCTTCAATGAAATGACTCCAGAGCACTCTAAAACCCGCTCAACGAAATGATCCCAGAGCACTTAAAAACCTGCTTCCACCAAAATGACCTCAGAGCACATAAAAACCTGCTTCCAATGAAATGATTCCAGAGCACTCTAAAATCTGCTTCCAACGAAATGAGTCCAGAGCACATGAAAACACGCTTCCAAGAAATTGACTACAGAGCATTTAAAAACCTGCTTCCAACGAAATGACCCTAGAGCACTTAAACCCCGCTTACAACGAAAGGACACCAGAACATTTAAAACCCGCTTCCAACGAAATGACTCAGGAGCACTTGAAAACACGCTTCCAACGAAAAGAATCCAAAGCACGTAAAAACCCGCATCCAACAAAATGACTCCAGAAAAATCAAAAACCTGCTTCCAACGAAATGACTTCAGAACCCTCGAAACCCGCTTCCAAAGAAATGAATCCAGAGCACTTAAAAACCCGCTTCCAACAAAATGAGCCCAGAGCACTTAAAAACCCGCTTCCAACAAAATGAGCCCAGAGCACTTAAAAACCCAGTTCCAACGAAATGATTCCAGAGCACTCTAAAACCCGCTTCCAATGAAATGACTCCAGAACACTTAAAAACCCGCTTCCAATGAAATGACTCCAGAGCACTTAAAAACCCAGTTCCAACGAAATGTCCTCAGTGTACATAAAAACCAACTTCCAACGAAATGACTCCAGAGCACTCAAAAACCCGCTTCCAATGAAATGACTACAGAGCACTTAAAAACCCGCTTCCAACAAAATGAACCCAGAGCACTTAAAAACCCGCTTCCAACGAAATGAGCCCAGAGCACTTAAAAACCCAGTTCCAACGAAATGACCTTAGAGCACATAAAAACCGGCTTCCAACAAAATGATTCCAGAGCACTCTAAAAGACGCATCCAACAAAATGACTCCAGAGCACTTAAAAACCTGCTTCCAACGAAATGAGCCCCGAGCAATAAAAACCCGCTTCCAAAATAATGACTCCAGAGCACTTAAAAACTGCTTCCAATGAAATGACTACAGAGCATTTAAAAACCTCCTTCCAACAAAAAAACTCTAGAGCACTTAAAACCCGCTTCCAACGAAATGACTCAGGAGCATTTAAAAACGTGCTTCCAATAAAATGAGTCAGGAGCACTTAAAAACCCGCTTCCAAAGAAATGACTTCAGAGCACTTAAAAACCCCCTTCCAACGAAATGACTCCAGAGCATTCAAAAACCCACTTCCAACGAAATGACTCCAGAGTACTCAAAAACATGCTTCCAATGAAATGACTACAGAGTACTTAAAAACCTGCTTCCAACGAAATGACTCCAGAGCACTCTAAAATCCGCTTCCAACGAAATGATCAGAGAGCACTTAAAAACCTGCTTCCACCAAAATGACCTCAGAACACATAAAAACCCGCTTCCAACGAAATGATTCCAGAGCACTCTAAAATCCACTTCCAATGAAATGACTCCACAACACTTAAAAACCCGCTTCCAATGAAATGACTCCAGAGCACTTAAAAACACGCTTCCAAAGAAATGACTCCAGAGCACATAAAAACACGCTTCCAATAGAATGATTCCAGAGCAGTTAAAAACCCGCGTCCAACGAAATGACTCCAGAGCACTTAAAAACCCAGTTCCAACGAAATGTCCTCAGTGCACATAGAAACCAACTTCCAACGAAATGACTCCAGAACACTCTAAAAGACGCCTCCAACAAAATGACTCCAGAGCACTTGAAAAGCTGCTTCCAACAAAATGAGCCCCGAGCACATAAAAACCCGCATCCAAAATAATGACTCCAGAGCACTTAAAAACTGCTTCCAACAAAATGACTACAGAATATTTAAAAACCTCCTTCCAACAAAACAACTCTAGAGCACTTAAACCCCGCTTCCAACGAAATGACTCAGGAGCACTTAAAAACTTGCTTCCAATGAAATGACGCAGGAGCACTTAAAAACCCGCTTCCAAAGAAATGACTCCAGAGCACTTAAAAACCCGCTTCCAACGAAATGACTTCAGAGCACTTAAAAACCCCCTTCCAACGAAATGACACCAGATCATTCAAAAACCCACTTCCAACTAAATGATCCCAGAGCACTTAACCTGCTTCCACCAAAATGACCTCAGAGCACATAAAAACATGCTTCCAACGAAATGATTCCAGAGCACTGTAAAATCCGCTTCCAACAAAATTACTCCAGAGCACTTAAAAACCCCCTTCCAATGAAATGAGTCCAGAGCACTTAAAAACACGCTTCCAACAAATTGACTACAGAGCATTTAAAAACCTGCTTCCAACGAAATGACCCTAGAGCACTTAAACCCCACTTCCAACGAAAGGACACCAGAACATTTAAAACCCCGCTTCCAACGAAATGACTCAGGAGCACTTGAAAACACGCTTCCAACGAAAAGAATCCAGAGCACGTAAAAACCCGCTTCCAACGAAATGACTCCAGAAAACTCAAAAACCTGCTTCCAACGAAATGACTTCAGAACCCTCGAAAACCCGCTTCCAACAAAAGGACTCCTGAGCACTTAAAAACCCGCTTCCAACGAAATGAGCCCAGAGCAGTTAAAAACCCGCTTCCAACAAAATGAGTCCAGAGCACTTAAAAACCCAGTTCCAACGAAATTATTCCAGAGCACTCTCAAACCCGCTTCCAATGAAATGACTCCAGAACACTTAAAAACCCGCTTCCAATGAAATGACTCCAGAGCACTTAAAAACACGCTTCCAACAAATTGACTACAGAGCATTTAAAAACCTGCTTCCAAAAAAACGACCCTAGAGCACGTAAACCCCACTTCCAACGAAAGGACACCAGAATATATAAAACCCCGCTTCCAACGAAATGACTCAGGAGCACTTAAAAACACGCTTACAATGAAAAAAATCCAGAGCACGTAAAAACCCGCTTCCAACGAAATGATTCCAGAGCACTCTAAAACCCGCTTCCAATGAAATGACTCCAGAACACTTAAAAACCCGCTTCCAATGAAATGACTCCAGAGCACTAAAAAACACGCTTCCAATGGAATGACTCCAGAGCACTTAAAAACACGCTTCCAACAAATTGACTACAGAGCATTTAAAAACCTACTTCCAACAAAACGACCCTAGAGCACTTAAACCCCACTTCCAACGAAATGACTCAGGAGCATTTAAAAACAAGCTTACAAGGAAAAAAATCCAGAGCACATAAAAACCCGCTTTCAAAGAAATGACTCCAGAGAACTCAAAAACCCACTTACAATGAAATGACTCCAGAGCACTTAAAAACCCAGTTCCAAGGAAATGTCCTCAGTGCACATAAAAACCTGCTTCCAACAAAATGAACCCAGAGCACTCTAAAACCCGCTTCCAACAAAAGGACTCCAGAATACTTAAAAGCCCAGTTCCAACAAAATGTCCTCAGTGCACATAAAAACCCCCTTCCAACGAAAAGACTCCAGAGCACTTAAAAACCTGCTTCCAACGAAAGGACTGCACAGCACTTAAAAACCCACTACGAATGAAATGACTTCAGAGCACTTGAAAACCCGCTTCCAACGAAATTAATTCAGAGCACTTAAACCCCCCTTCTAACGAAATGACCCCAGAGCACTCAAAAACCCACTTCCAACGATATGACTCCAGAGCACTCTAAAACCCGCTTCCAACGAAATGACTCCAGAGCACTTAAAAACAAGCTTCCTAAGAAATGACTCCAGAGCACTTAAAAACCTGCTTCCAACGAAATGACTTCAGAGCACTTAAAAACCCCCTTCCAATGAAATGACTCCAGAGCACTCAAAACCCACTTCCAATAATATCACTCCAGAGTACTCAAAAACATGCTTCCAATAAAATGACTCCAGAGCACTTAAAAACCTGCTTCCAACGAAATGACTGCAGAGCACTTAAAAACCCGCTTCCAATGAAATGAATCCAGAGCACTCTAAAACCCGCTTCCAACGAAATGACCCCAGAACACTTAAAAACCCGCTTCCAACGAAATGACTCCAGAGCACTTAAAAAACCAGTTCTAACGAAATGTCCTCAGTGCACATAAAAACCCTCTTCCAACGAAATGATTCCAGAGAACTTAAAAATCCGCTTCCAACGAAAGGACTCCACAGCACTTAAAAACCTGCTTCCACCGAAATGACCTCAGAGCACATAAAAACCCGCTTCCCACGAAATGATTCCAGAGCACTCTAAAACTGCTTCCAACAAAATGACTCCAGAGCACTTAAAAACCCGCTTCCAATAAAATGACTCCAGAGCACTTAAAAACACACTTCCAGCAAATTGACTACAGAGCATTTAAAAACCTGCTTCCAACGTAACGACCCTAGATCACTTAAACCCCGCTTCCAATGAAAGGAGACTAGAATATTTAAAACCACGCTTCCGACGAAATGTCTCAGGAGCACTTAAAAACAAGCTTACAACGAAAAAAATCCAGAGCACGTAAAAACCCGCTTCCAACGAAATTATTCCAGAGCACTCACAAACCCGCTTCCAAAGAAAGGACTCCAGAATACTTAAAAGCCCAGTTCCAACAAAATGTCCTCAGTGCACATAAAAACCCTCTTCCAACGAAATGATTCCAGAGCACTTAAAAACCGGCTTCAAATTAAATGACTTCAGAGCACTTAAAAACTCCCTACCAACGAAATGACTCCTGAGCACTCAAAAACCCACTTCCACCGAAGTGACTCCAGAGTACTCAAAAACATGCTTCCAATAAAATGACTCCAGAGCACTCTAAAACCCACTTCCAACGAAATGTCCTCAGTGCACATAAAAACCAACTTCCAACGAAATGACTCCAGAGCACTCAAAAACCCGCTTCCAATGAAATGACTACAGAGCACTTAAAAACCCAGTTCCAAGGAAATGTCCTCAGTGCACATAAAAACCCGCGTCCAACAAAATGAACCCAGAGCAATTAAAAACCCGCTTCCAACGAAAAGACTCCAGAGCACTTAAAAACCCGCTTCCAAAAAAATGACTCCAGAGCACTCTAAAATCCGCTTCCAATGAAATGACTCCAGAGCACTTAAAAACCCGCTTCCAACGAAATGATCCCTGAGCACTTAAAAACCGGCTTCCACCGAAATGACCTCAGAGCACATAAAAACCTGCTTCCAACGAAATGATTCCAGAGCACTCTAAAACCGCTTCCAACAAAATGACTCCAGAGCACTTAAAAAACCGCTTCCAATAAAATGACTCCAGAGCACTTAAAAACACACTTCTAACAAATTGACAAAGAGCATTTAAAAACCTGCTTCCAACGAAACGACCCTAGAGCACTTAAACCCCGCTTCCAATGAAAGGAGACCAAAATATTTAAAACCCCGCTTCCAACGAAATGTCTCAGGAGCACTTAAAAACACGCTTCCAATGAAAAAAATCCAGAGCACGTAAAAACCAGCTTCCAACAAAATGACTCCAGAGAACTCAAAAACCCGCTTCCAACGAAATGAATCCAGAGCCATCAAAAACCTCCTTCCAACGAAATGACTCCAGAGCACTTAAAAACCCGCTTCCAACGAAATGACTCCTGAGCACTCAAAAACTCTACTTCAAATGAAATGACTCAGAGCACATAAAACCTGCTTCCAACGAAATGACTCCAGAGCACTTAAAAACCTGCATCCAACGAAATGACTCCAGAGCACTTAAAAACCCGCTTCCAATGAAATGAATCCAGAGCACTCTAAAACCCGCTTTCAACGAAATGACCCCAGAGCACTTAAAAACCCAGTTCAAACAAAATGTCCTCAGTGCACATAAAAACCTGCTTCCAATGAAATGACTCCAGAGCACTCAAAAACCCGCTTCCAACGAAATGAGCCCAGAGCACTTAAAAACCCGCTTCCAACGAAATGTGCCCAGAGCATTTAAAAAACCCAGTTCCAATGAAATGTTCTCAGTGCACATAAAAACCCGCTTCCAACAAAATGAACCCAGAGTACTTAAAAACCCCCTTCCAACGAAATGACTCCAGAGCATTCATAAACCCACTTCCAACGAAATGACTCCAGAGTACTCAAAAACATGCTTCCAATGAAATGACTCCAGAGTACTTAAAAACCTGCTTCCAACGAAATGACTCCAGAGCACTTAAAAACCTGCTTCCAATGAAATGACTGCAGAGCACTCTAAAATCCGCTTCCAACGAAATGACTCCAGAGCACTTAAAAATCCGCTTCCAACGAAATGTCTTCAGAGCACTTAAAAACCCCTTTCCAACGAAATGACTCCAGAGCATTCAAAAAACCTCTTCCAACAAAATGACTCCAGAGTACTCAAAAACATGCTTCCAATGAAATGTCTCTAGAGTACTTAAAACCCTGCTTCCAACAAAACGACTCCAGAGCACTTAAAAACCCGCTTCCAATGAAATGACTCCAGAGCACTCTAAAATCCGATTCCAACGAAATGACTCCAGAGCACTTAAAAACCCGCTTCCAACGAAATGACTCCAGAGCATTTAAAAACCCAGTTCCGACGAAATGACTCCAGAGCACTTAAAAATCTTTCCAACGAAAGGACTCCACAGCACTTAAAAACCCGCTTCCAACGAAATGATCCCAGAGCACTTAAAAACCTGCTTCCACCGAAATGACCTCAGAACACATAAAAACCCGCTTCCAACGAAATGATTCCAGAGCACTCTAAAACCACTTCCAACAAAATGACTCTAGAGCACTTAAAAAACCGCTTGCAATAAAATGACTCCAGAGCAGTTAAAAACACACTTCTAACAAATTGACTACAGAGCATTTAAAAACCTGCTTCCAACGAAACGACCCTAGAGCACTTAAACCCAGCTTCCAATGAAAGGAGACCAGAATATTTAAAACCCCGCTTCCAACAAAATGAGTCAGGAGCACTTAAAAACACACTTCCAATGAAAAAAATCCAGAGCACGTAAAAACCCGCTTCCAACAAAATGACTCCAGAGAACTCAAAAACTCGCTTCCAAAGAAATGACTCCAGAGCCATCAAAAACCCGCTTCCAACAAAATGACTCCAGAGCACTTAAAAACCCGCTTCCAACGAAATGACTCCTGAGCACTCAAAAACCCGCTTCCAATGAAATGACTCCAGAGCACTTCAAACCTGCTTTCCAACGAAATGACTCCAGAGCACTTAAAAACCCGCTTCCAACAAAAGGATTCCAGAGCACTTAAAAACAAGCTTCATAAGAAATGACTCCAGAGCACTTAAAAACCCCCTTCCAATAAAATGACTCCAGAGCATTCAAAACCCACTTCCAACAAAATCACTCCAGAGTACTCGAAAACATGCTTCCAATAAAATGACTCCAGAGCACTTAAAAACCTGCTTCCAAAGAAATGACTCCAGAGCACTTAAAAACCCGCTTCCAATGAAATTAATCCAGAGCACTCTAAAACCCGCTTCCAACGAAATGACCCCAGAGCACTTAAAAACCCGCTTCCAACGAAATGAGCCCAGAGCACTTTAAAAACCCAGTTCCAACGAAATGTTCTCAGTGCACATAAAAACCCGCTTCCAACAAAATGACTCCAGAGAACTCAAAAACCCGCTTCCAACGAAATGAATCCAGAGCCATCAAAAACCTGCTTCCAACGAAATGACTTCAGAGCACTTAAAAACCCGCTTCCAACGAAATGACTCCTGAGCACTCAAAAACTCGCTTCCAATGAAATGACTCCAGAGCACATAAAACCTGCTTCCAACGAAATGACTCCAGAGCACTTAAAAACCTGCATCCAACGAAATGACTCCAGAGCACTTAAAAACCCGCTTCCAATGAAATGAATCCAGAGCACTCTAAAACCCGCTTCCAACGAAATGACCCCAGAGCACTTAAAAACCCAGTTCAAACAAAATGTCCTCAGTGCACATAAAAACCTGCTTCCAATGAAATGACTCCAGATCACTCAAAAACCCGCTTCCAACAAAATGAGCCCAGAGCACTTAAAAACCCGCTTCCAACGAAATGAGCCCAGAGCATTTAAAAAACCCAGTTCCAATGAAATGTTCTCAGTGCACATAAAAACCCGCTTCCAACAAAATGAACCCAGAGTACTTAAAAAACCCCTTCCAACGAAATGACTCCAAAGCATTCATAAACCCACTTCCAACGAAATGACTCCAGAGTACTCAAAAACATGCTTCCAATGAAATGACTCCAGAGTACTTAAAAACCTGCTTCCAACGAAATGACTCCAGAGCACTTAAAAACCTGCTTCCAATGAAATGACTGCAGAGCACTCTAAAATCCGCTTCCAACGAAATGACTCCAGAGCACTTCAAAATCCGCTTCCAACGAAATGTCTCCAGAGCACTTAAAAACCCTTTTCCAACGAAATGACTCCAGAGCATTCAAAAAACCACTTCCAACGAAATGACTCCAGAGTACTCAAAAACATGCTTCCAATGAAATGACTCTAGAGTACTTAAAACCCTGCTTCCAACGAAACGACTCCAGAGCACTTAAAAACCCGCTTCCAATGAAATGACTCCAGAGCACTCTAAAATCCGATTCCAACGAAATGACTCCAGAGCACTTAAAAACCCGCTTCCAACGAAATGACTCCTGAGCACTCAAAAACCCGCTTCCAATGAAATGACTCCAGAGCACTTAAAACCTGCTTTCCAACGAAATGACTCCAGAGCACTTAAAAACCCGCTTCCAACAAAAGGACTCCAGAGCACTTAAAAACAAGCTTCCTAAGAAATGACTCCAGAGCACTTAATAACCTGCTTCCAACGAAATGACTTCAGAGCACTTAAAAAACCCCTTCCAATGAAATGACTCCAGAGCACTCTAAAACCCGCTTCCAACGAAATGACCGCAGAGCACTTAAAAACCCGCTTCCAACGAAATGAGCCCAGAGCACTTTAAAAACCCAGTTCCAACGAAATGTTCTCAGTGCACATAAAAACCCGCTTCCAACGAAATGACTCCTGAGCACTCAAAAACCCGCTTCCAATGAAATGACTCCAGAGCACTTAAAACCTGCTTCCAACGAAATGACTCCAGAGCACTCAAAAACCCGCTTCCAACGAAATGACTCCAGAGCACTTAAAAACCTGCTTCCAACGAAATGATCCCAGAGCAATTAAAAACCCGCTTCCAACGAAATGACTTCAGAGCACTTAAAAACCCCCTTCCAAAGAAATGACTCCAGAGCACTCAAAAACCCACTTCCACCGAAATGACTCCAGAGTACTCAAAAACATGCTTCCAATAAAATGACGCCAGAGCACTTAAAAACCTGCTTCCAATGAAATGAATCCAGAGCACTCTAAAACCCGCTTCCAACGAAATGACCCCAGAGCACTTAAAAACCCGCGTCCAACGAAATGATTCCAGAGCACTTAAAAACCCAGTTCAAACAAAATGTCCTCAGTGCACATAAAAACCCACTTCCAACGAAATGACTCCAGAGCACTCAAAAACCCGCTTCCAACGAAATGAGCCCAGAACAGTTAAAAACCCGCTTCCAACGAAATGAGCCCAGAGCACTTTAAAAACCCAGTTCCAACGAAATGTTCTCAGTGCACATAAAAACCCGCTTCCAACAAAATGACTCCCGAGCACTTAAAAAACCGCTTCCAATGAAAGACTCCAGAGCACTTAAAAACCCGCTTCCAACGAAATGACACCAGAGCACTTAAAAATCCGCTTCCAACGAAAGGACACCACAGCACTTAAAAACCAGCTTCCAACGAAATGATCCCTGAGCACTTAAAAACCTGCTTCCACCGAAATGACCTCAGAGCACATAAAAACCCGCTTCCAACGAAATGATTCCAGAGCACTCTAAAACCGCTTCCAACAAAATGACTCCAGAGCACTTAAAAAACCGCTTCCAATAAAATGACTCCAGAGCACTTAAAAACACACTTCTAACAAATTGACTAGAGAGCATTTAAAAACCTGCTTCCAACGAAACGACCCTAGAGCACTTAAACCCCGCTTCCAATGAAAGAAGACCAGAATATTTAAAACCTCGCTTCCAACAAAATGAGTCAGGAGCACTTAAAAACACACTTCCAATGAAAAAAATCCAGAGCACGTAAAAACCCGCTTCCAACAAAATGACTCCAGAGAACTCAAAGACCCGCTTCCAATGAAATGACTCCAGAGCCATCAAAAACCCGCTTCAACAAAATGACTCAGAGCACTTAAAAACCGCTTCAACAAAATGACTCCTGAGCACTCAAAAACCCGCTTCAATGAAATGACTCCAGAGCACTTAAAACCTGCTTTCCAACGAAATGACTCCAGAGCACTTAAAAACACGCTTCCAAAGAAATGACTTCAGAGCACTTAAAAACCCCCTTCCAAACAAATGATTCCAGAGCACTCAAAAACCCACTTCCACCGAAATGACTCCAGAGTACTCAAAAACATGCTTCCAATAAAATGACTCCATAGCACTTAAAAACCTGCTTCCAACGAATTGACTCCAGAGCACTTAAAAACCCGCTTCCAATGAAATGAATCCAGAGCACTCTAAAACCCGCTTCCAATGAAATGACCCCAGAGCACTTAAAAACCCGCGTCAAACGAAATGACTCCAGAGCACTTAAAAACCCAGTTCAAACAAAATGTCCTCAGTGCACATAAAAACCCGCTTCCAACGAAATGACTCCAGAGCACTCAAAATCCCGCTTCCAACGAAATGAGCCAGAGCACTTAAAAACCCGCTTCCAACGAAATGAGCCCAGAGCACTTTAAAAACCCAGTTCCAACGAAATGTTCTCAGTGCACATAAAAACCCGCTTCCAACAAAATGACTCCCGAGCACTTAAAAAACCGCTTCCAACGAAAAGACTCCAGAGCACGTAAAAACCCGCTTCCAACGAAATGACACCAGAGCACTTAAAAATCCGCTTCCAACGAAAGGACACAACAGCACTTAAAAACCCGCTTCCAACGAAATGATCCTTGAGCACTTAAAAACCTGCTTCCACCGAAATGACTTCAGAGCACATAAAAACCCGCTTCCAACGAACTGATTCCAGAGCACTCTAAAACCGCTTCCAACAAAATGACTCCAGAGCACTTAAAAAACCGCTTCCAATAAAATGACTCCAGAGCACTTAAAAACACACTTCTAACAAATTGACTAAAGAGCATTTAAAAACCTGCTTCCAACGAAATGACCCTAGAGCACTGAAACCCCTCTTCCAATGAAAGTAGACCAAAATATTTAAAACCCCGCTTCCAACGAAATGTCTCAGGAGCACGTAAAAACCCGCTTCCAACAAAATGACTCCAGAGAACTCAAAAACCCGCTTCCAACGAAATGACTCCAGAGCCATCAAAAACCCGCTTACAACGAAATGACTCCAGAGGACTTAAAAACCCGCTTCCAACGAAATGACTCCTGAGCACTCAAAAACTCGCTTCCAATGAAATGACTCCAGAGCACTTAAAACCTGCTTCCAACGAAATGACTCCAGAGCACTTAAAAACCCGCTTTCAACGAAAAGACTCCAGAGCACTTAAAAACAAGCTTCCTAAGAAATGACTTCAGAGCACTTAAAAACCTGCTTCCAACGAAATGACTTCAGAGCACTTAAAAACCCCCTTCCAATGAAATGACTCCAGAGCACTCAAAAACCCACTTACAACGAAATCACTCCAGAGTACTCAAAAACATGCTTCAAATAAAATGACTCCAGAGCACTTAAAAACCTGCTTCCAACGAAATGACTCCAGAGCACTTAAAAACCCGCTTCCAACGAAATGAGCCCAGAGCACTTTAAAAACCCAGTTCCAACGAAATGTTCTCAGTGCACATAAAAACCCGCTTCCAACAAAATGAACCCAGAACACTTAAAAACCCGCTTCCAACGAAATGACTCCAGAGCACTTAAAAACACACTTCCAAAGAAATAATTCCAGAGCACTTAAAAATCCGCTTCCAACGAAAGGACTCCAGAGCACTTAAAAATCCGCTTCCAAGGAACGGACTTCACAGCACTTAAAAATCCGCTTCCAACGAAAGGACTCCAGAGCACTTAAAAATCCGCTTCCAACGAACGGACTCCACAGCACTTAAAAACCCGCTTCCAACGAAATGATCCCAGAGCACTTAAAAACCTGCTTCCAACGAAATGACTTCAGAGCACTTAAAAACCCCCTTCTAATGAAATGACTCCAGAGCACTCAAAAACCCACTTCTACCGAAATGACTCCAGAGTACTCAAAAACATGCTTCCAATAAAATGACTCCAGAGCACTTAAAAACCTGCTTCAATGAAATGACTCCAGAGCACTTAAAAACCGCTTCCAATGAAAATGACTCAGAGCACTCTAAAACCCGCTTCCAACTAAATGACCCAGAGCACTTAAAACCAGCGTTCAACGAAAATGACTCCAGAGCACTTAAAAACCCTGTTCAAACAAAATGTCCTCAGTGCACATAAAACCCGCTTCCAACGAAATGACTCAGAGCACTCAAAAAACTCGCTTCCAACGAAATGAGCCCAAAGCACTTAAAAACCGCTTCCAACGAAATGAGCCCAGAGCACTTTAAAAACCCAGTTCAACGAAATGTTCTCAGTGCACATAAAAAATCCGCTTCCAACAAAATGAAGACTGAGCACTTAAAAACCCCCTTCCAACGAAATGACTCCAGAGCATTCATAAACCCACTTAAAACGAAATGATTCCAGAGTACTCAAAAACATGCTTCCAATGAAAAGACTCCAGAGTACTTAAACACCTGCTTCCAACAGAATGAATCCAGAGCAATTAAAAACACGCTTCTGCGAAATGACTGCAGAGCACTCTAAAATCCGCTTCCAACGAAATGACTCCAAAACACTTAAAAATCCGCTTCCAAAGAAATGTCTCCAGAGCACTTAAAAACCCCTTTCCAACGAAATGACTCCAGAGCATTCAAAAACCCACTTCCAACGAAATGACTCCAGAGTACTCAAAAACATGCTTCCAATGAAATGTCTCCAGAGTACTTAAAAACCTGCTTCCAACGAAACGACTCCAGAGCACTTAAAAACCCGCTTCCAATGAAATGAATCCAGAGCACTCTAAAACCCGCTTCCAAAGAAATGACCCCAGAGCACTTAAAAACCCGCGTCCAAAGTAATGACTCCAGAGCACTTAAAAACCCACTTCCAATGAAATTAATCCAGAGCACTCTAAAACCCGCTTCCAACGAAATGACCCCAGAGCACTTAAAAACCCGCTTCCAACGAAATGAGCCCAGAGCACTTTAAAAACCCAGTTCCATCGAAATGTTCTCAGTGCACATAAAAACCCGCTTCCAACAAAATGACTCCAGTGCACTTAAAAACCCGCATCCAACGAAATGACTCCTGAGCACTCAAAAACCCGCTTCCAATGAAATGACTCCAGAGCACTTAAAACCTGCTTTCCAACGAAATGACTCCAGAGCACTTAAAAACCCGCTTCCAACGAAATGACTCCAGAGCACTTAAAAACCTGCTTCCAACAAAAGATCCCAGAGCAATTAAAAACCCGCTTCCAACGAAATGACTTCAGAGCACTTAAAAACCCCCTTCCAAAGAAATGACTCCAGAGCACTCAAAAACCCACTTGCACCGAAATGACTCCAGAGTACTCAAAAACATGCTTCCAATAAAATGACTCCAGAGCACTTAAAAACCTGCTTCCAATGAAATGAATCCAGATCACTCTAAAACCCGCTTCCAACGAAATGACCCCAGAGCACTTAAAAACCCGCGTCCAACGAAATGACTCCAGAGCACTTAAAAACCCAGTTCAAACAAAATGTCCTCAGTGCACATAAAAACCCACTTCCAACGAAATGTCTCCAGAGCACTCAAAAACCCGCTTCCAACGAAATGAGCCCAGAACACTTAAAAACCCGCTTCCAACGAAATGAGCCCAGAGCACTTTAAAAACCCAGTTCCAACGAAATGTTCTCAGTGCACATAAAAACCCGCTTCCAACAAAATGACTCCCGAGCACTTAAAAAACCGCTTCCAATGAAAGACTCCAGAGCACTTAAAAACCGGCTTCCAACGAAATGACACCAGAGCACTTAAAAATCTGCTTCCAACGAAAGGACACCACAGCACTTAAAAACCCGCTTCCAACGAAATGATCCCTGAGCACTTAAAAACCTGCTTCCACCGAAATGACCTCAGAGCACATAAAAACCCGCTTCCAACGAAATGATTCCAGAGCACTCTAAAACCGCTTCCAACAAAATGACTCCAGAGCACTTAAAAAACCGCGTCCAATAAAATGACTCCAGAGCACTTAAAAAAACACTTCTAACAAATTGACTACAGAGCATTTAAAAACCTGCTTCCAACGAAACGACCCTAGAGCACTTAAACCCCGCTTCCAATGAAAGAAGACCAGAATATTTAAAACCCCGCTTCCAACAAAATGAGTCAGGAGCACTTAAAAACACACTTCCAATGAAAAAAATCCAGAGCACGTAAAAACCCGCTTCCAACGAAATGACTCCAGAGAACTCAAAAACCCGCTTCCAACAAAAGGACTCCAGAGCACTTAAAAACAAGCTTCCTAAGAAATGACTCCAGAGCACTTAAAAACCTGCTTCCAACGAAATGACTTCAGAGCACTTAAAAACCCCCTTCCAATGAAATGACTCCAGAGCATTCAAAACCCGCTTCCAACAAAATCACTCCAGAGTACTCGAAAACATGACCAATAAAATGACTCCAGAGCACTTAAAAACCGGCTTCCAACGAAATGACTCCAGAGCACTTAAAAACCCGCTTCCAATGAAATTAATCCAGAGCACTCTAAAACCCGCTTCCAATGAAATGACCCCAGAGCACTTAAAAACCCGCTTCCAACGAAATGACTCCAGAGCACTTAAAAACCCGCTTCCAACGAAAGGACTCCACAGCACTTAAAAACCCGCTTCCAAAGAAATGACTTCAGAGCACTTAAAAACCCCCTTCCAAACAAATGACTCCAGAGCACTCAAAAACCCACTTCCACCGAAATGACTCCAGAGTACTCAAAAACATGCTTCCAATAAAATGACTCCAGAGCACTTAAAAACCTGCTTCCAACGAATTGACTCCAGAGCACTTAAAAACCCGCTTCCAATGAAATGAATCCAGAGCACTCTAAAACCCGCTTCCAATGAAATGACCCCAGAGCACTTAAAAACCCGCGTCCAACGAAATGACTCCAGAGCACTTAAAAACCCAGTTCAAACAAAATGTCCTCAGTGCACATAAAAACCCGCTTCCAACGATATGACTCCAGAGCACTCAAAATCCCGCTTCCAACGAAATGAGCCTAGAGCACTTAAAAACCCGCTTCCAACGAAATGAGCCCAGAGCACTTTAAAAACCCAGTTTCAACGAAATGTTCTCAGTGCACATAAAAACCCGCTTCCAACAAAATGACTCCCGAGCACTTAAAAAACCGCTTCCAACGAAAAGACTCCAGAGCACGTAAAAACCCACTTCCAACGAAATGACACCAGAGCACTTAAAAATCCGCTTCCAACAAAAGGACACCACAGCACTTAAAAACCTGCTTCCAACGAAATGATCCCTGAGCACTTAAAAACCTGCTTCCACCGAAATGACCTCAGAGCACATAAAAACCCGCTTCCAACGAACTGATTCCAGAGCACTCTAAAACCGCTTCCAACAAAATGACTCCAGAGCACTTAAAAAACCGCTTCCAATAAAATGACTCCAGAGCACTTAAAAACACACTTCTAACAAATTGACTAAAGAGCATTTAAAAACCTGCTTCCAACGAAATGACCCTAGAGCACTGAAACCCCTCTTCCAATGAAAGTAGACCAAAATATTCAAAACCCCGCTTCCAACGAAATGTCTCAGGAGCACTTAAAAACACGCTTCCAATGAAAAATATCCAGAGCACGTAAAACCCGCTTCCAACAAAATGACTCAGAGAACTCAAAAACTCGCTTCCAACGAAATGACTCCAGAGCCATCAAAACCCGCTTCCAAAATGACTCCAGAGCACTTAAAAACCGCTAACAAATGACTCCTGAGCACTCAAAAACTCGCTTCAATGAAATGACTCAGAGCACTTAAAACCTGCTTTGTGAAATGATTCAGAGCACTTAAAACCAGCTTTCAATAAAATGACTCAGAGCACTTAAAACAAGCTTCCTAAGAAATGACTTCAGAGCACTTAAAACCTGCTTCCAACAAAATGACTTCAGAGCACTTAAAAACCCCCTTCCAATGAAAATACTCAGAGCACTCAAAAACCCACTTACAAATCAAAATCACTCCAGAGTACTCAAAAACATGCTTCCAATAAAATGACTCCAGAGGACTTAAAAACCTGCTTCCAACGAAATGACTCCAGAGCACTTAAAAACCCGCTTCCAACGAAATGAGCCCAGAGCACTTTAAAAAGCCAGTTCAAAAAGAAATGTTCTCAGTGCACATAAAAACCCGCTTCAACAAAATGAACCCAGAACACTTAAAAACCCGCTTCCAACGAAATGACTCCAGAGCACTTAAAAACACACTTCCAAAGAAATAATTCCAGAGCACTTAAAAATCTGCTTCCAACGAAAGGACTCCAGAGCACTTAAAAATCCGCTTCCAAGGAACGGACTCCACAGCACTTAAAAACCCGCTTCCAACGAAATGATCCCAGAGCACTTAAAAACCTGCTTCCAACGAAATGACTTCAGAGCACTTAAAAACCCCCTTCTAATGAAATGACTCCAGAGCACTCAAAAACCCACTTCTAACGAAATGACTCCAGAGTACTCAAAAACATGCTTCCAATAAAATGACTCCAGAGCACTTAAAAACCTGTTTCCAACGAAATGACTCCAGAGCACTTAAAAACCCACTTCCAATGAAATGACTCCAGAGCACTCTAAAACCCGCTTCCAACTAAATGACCCAGAGCACTTAAAAACCCGCGTCCAACGAAATGACTCCAGAGCACTTAAAAACCCAGTTCAAACAAAATGTCCTCAGTGCACATAAAAACCCGCTTCCAACGAAATGACTCCAGAGCACTCAAAAACTCGCTTCCAACGAAATGAGCCCAAAGCACTTAAAAACCCGCTTCCAACGAAATGAGCCCAGAGCACTTTAAAAACCCAGTTCCAACGAAATGTTCTCAGTGCACATAAAAATCCGCTTCCAACAAAATGAAGACTGAACACTTAAAAACCCCCTTCCAACGAAATGACTCCAGAGCATTCATAAACCCACTTAAAACGAAATGATTCCAGAGTACTCAAAAACATGCTTCCAATGAAAAGACTCCAGAGTACTTAAAAACCTGCTTCCAACGAAATGAATCCAGAGCAATTAAAAACACGCTTCCAACGAAATGACTGCAGAGCACTCTAAAATCCGCTTCCAACGAAATGACTCCAAAACACTTAAAAATCCGCTTCCAAAGAAATGTCTCCAGAGCACTTAAAAACCCCTTTCCAACGAAATGACTCCAGAGCATTCAAAAACCCACTTCCAACGAAATGACTCCAGAGTACTCAAAAACATGCTTCCAATGAAATGTCTCCAGAGTACTTAAAAACCTGCTTCCAACGAAACGACTCCAGAGCACTTAAAAACCCGCTTCCAATGAAATGAATCCAGAGCACTCTAAAATCCGCTTCCAACGAAATAATTCCAGAGCACTTAAAAACCCGCTTCCAACGAAATGACTTCAGAGCACTTAAAAACCCCCTTCCAATGAAATTACTCCAGAGCACTCAAAAACCCACTTCCACCGAAGTGACTCCAGAGTACTCAAAAACATGCTTCCAATAAAATGACTCCAGAGCACTTAAAAACCTGCTTCCAACGAAATGACTCCAGAGCACTTAAAAACCTGCTTCCAATGAAATGAATCCAGAGCACTCTAAAACCCGCTTCCAAAGAAATGACTCAGAGCACTTAAAAACCCGCGTCCAAAGTAATGACTCCAGAGCACTTAAAAACCCAGTTCAAACGAAATGACCTCAGAGCACATAAAAACCCGCTTCCAACTAAATGATTCCAGAGCACTCTAAACCCGCTTCCAACAAAATGACTCCAGATCACTTAAAAAACAGCTTCCAATAAAATGACTCCAGAGCACTTAAAAACACACCTCTAACAAATTGACTACAGAGCATTTAAAAACCTGCTTCCAACGAAACGACCCTAGAGCACATAAACCCCGCATCCAATGAAAGGAGACCAGAATATTTAAAACTCCGCTTCCAACGAAATGAGTCAGGAGCACTTAAAACACGCTTCCGATGAAAAAAATCCAGAGCACTCTAAAACCTGCTTCCAACAAAATGACTCCAGAGAACTCAAAAACCCGCTTCCAACGAAATGACTCCAGAGCCATCAAAAACCCGCTTCCAACAAAATGACTCCAGAGCACTTAAAAACCCGCTTCCAACGAAATGACTCCTGAGCACTCAAAAACCCGCTTCCAATGAAATGACTCCAGAGCACTTAAAACATGCTTCCAACGAAATGAATCCAGAGCACTTAAAAACAATCTTCCTAAGAAATGACTCCAGAGCACTTAAAAACCTGCTTCCAAAAAAATGACTTCAGAGCACTTAAAAACCCCCTTCCAATGAAATGACTCCAGGGCACTCAAAAACCCACTTCCAATGAAATCACTCCAGAGTACTCAAAAACATGCTTCCAATAAAATGACTCCAGAGCACTTAAAAACCTGCTTCCAACAAAATGACTCCAGAGCACTTAAAAACCCGCTTCCAATGAAATGAATCCAGAGCACTCTAAAACCCGCTTCCAACGAAATGACTCCATAGCACTTAAAAACCCGCTTCCAACGAAATGAGCCCAGAGCACTTTAATAACCCAGTTCCAACGAAATGTTCTCAGTGCACATAAAAACCCTCTTCCAACAAAATGAACCCAGACCACTTAAAAACCCGCTTCCAACGAAATGAATCCAGACAACTTAAAAATCCGCTTCCAACGAAAGGACTCCACAGCACTTAAAAAACCGCTTCCAACGAAATGATCCCAGAGCACTTAAAAACCCCCTTCCAATGAAATGACTCCAGAGCACTCAAAAACCCACTTCCACCGAAATGACTCCAGAGTACTCAAAAACATGCTTCCAATAAAATGACTCCAGAGCACTTAAAAACCTGCTTCCAACGAAATGACTCCAGAGCACTTAAAAACCCGCTTCCAATGAAATGAATCCAGAGCACTCTAAAACCCGCTTCCAACGAAATGACCCCAGAACACTTAAAAACCCGCTTCCAACGAAATGACTCCAGAGCATTCATGAACCCACTTCCAAAGAAATGACTCCAGTGTACTCAAAAACATGCTTCCAATGAAATGACTCCAGAGTACTTAAAAACCTGCTTCCAACGAAATGACTCCAGAGCACTTAAAAACCCGCTTCCAATGAAATGACTGCAGAGCACTCTAAAATCCGCGTCCAACGAAATGACTCCAGAGCACTTAAACATCCGCTTCCAACGAAATGTCTCCAGAGCACTTAAAAACCCGTTTCGAACGAAATGACTCCAGAGCATTCAAAAACCCACTTCCAACGAAATGACTCCAGAGTACTCAAAAACATGCTTCCAATGAAATGACTGCAGAGCACTCTAAAATCCGCTTCCAACGAAATGACTCCAGAGCACTCTAAAATCCGCTTCCAACGAAATGACTCCAGAGCACTTAAAAACCCGCTTCCAACGAAATGACTCCAGTGCATTTAAAAACCCAGTTCCGACGAAATGTCCTCAGTGCACATAAAAACCCTCTTCCAACGAAATGACTCCAGAGCACTTAAAAATCTGCTTTCAACAAAAGGACTCCACAGCACTTAAAAACCCCCTTCCAACGAAATGATCCCAGAGCACTTAAAAAACTGCTTCCACCGAAATGACCTCAGAGCACGTAAAAACCCGCTTCCAACGAAATGATTCCAGAGCACTCTAAACCCGCTTCCAACAAAATGACTCCAGAGAACTTAAAAATCCGCTTCCAACGAAAGGACTCCACAGCACTTAAAAACCTGCTTCCACCGAAATGACCTCAGAGCACATAAAAACCCGCTTCCCACGAAATGATTCCAGAGCACTCTAAAACTGCTTCCAACAAAATGACTCCAGAGCACTTAAAAACCCGCTTCCAATAAAATGACTCCAGAGCACTTAAAAACACACTTCCAGCAAATTGACTACAGAGCATTTAAAAACCTGCTTCCAACGAAACGACCCTAGAACACTTAAACCACGCTTCCAATGAAAGGAGACCAGAATATTTAAAACTCCGCTTCCAACGAAATGAGTCAGGAGCACTTAAAACACGCTTCCAATGAAAAAAATCCAGAGCACTCTAAAACCCGCTTCCAACAAAATGACTCCAGAAAACTCAAAAACCCGCTTCCAACGAAATGACTCCAGAGCCATCAAAAACCCGCTTCCAACAAAATGACTCCAGAGCACTTAAAAACCCGCTTCCAACGAAATGACTCCTGAGCACTCAAAAACCCACTTCCAATGAAATGACTCCAGAGCACTTAAAACTTGCTTCCAACGAAATGAATCCAGAGCACTTAAAAAGAAGCTTCCTAAGAAATGACTCCAGAGCACTTAAAAACCTGCTTCCAACGAAATGACTTCAGAGCACTTAAAAACCCCCTTCCAATGAAATGACTCCAGAGCACTTAAAACCCCGCTTCCAATGAAATGACTCCAGAGAACTTAAAAACACGCTTCCAACAAATTGACTACAGAGCATTTAAAATCCTGCTTCCAACAAAACGACCCTAGAGCACTTAAACCCCCGCTTCCAACTAAAGGACACCAAAATATTTAAAACCCCGCTTCCAACGAAATGAATCAGGAGCCCTTAAAAACACGCTTCCAACGAAATTACTTCAGAGCACTTAAAAACCCCCTTCCAACGAACTGACTCCAGAGCACTTAAAAACCCACTTCCAACGAAATGACGCCAGAGAACTCAAAAACACGCTTCCAATGAAATGACTCCAAATACTTAAAAACCTGCTTCCAACGAAATGACTCCAGAGCACTTAAAAAGCCGCTTCCAATGAGATGAAACAAGAGAACTCTGAAACCCGCTTCCAATGAAATGACTCCAGAGGACTTAAAAACCAAGTTGTAACGAAATGTCCTCAGTGCACATAAAAACCTGCTTCCAACGAAATGACTCCAGAGCACTCAAAAGCCCGCTTCCAATGAAATGAATATAGAGCACTTAAAAACCCGCTTCCAACTAAATGAGCCCTGAGCACTAAAAAACCAGTTCCAACGAAATGTCCTCAGTGCACATAAAAACCCGCTTCCAACAAAATGAACCCAGAGTACTTAAAAACCCGCTTCCAACGAAATGACCTCAGAGCACATAAAAACCCGCTTCCAAGGAAATGATTCCCTAGCACTCTAAAACCCGCTTCCAACAATATGACTCAGAATACTTAAAAACCCGCTCTAAATCTAATGACTCCAGAGCACTTAAAAACCTGCTTCCAATGAAATGACCCCAGAGCACATAAAAACCCGCTTCCAAAGAAATGAGTCCACAGCACTTAAAACCCGCTTCCAAAAAAATGACTACAGAGCATTTAAAAACCTGCTTCCAACAAAACAACTCTAGAGCACTTAAACCCCGCTTCCAATGAAAGGACACCAGAACATTTAAAACCGCGCTTCCAACGAAATGACTCAGGAACACTTAAAAACCCGCTTCCAAAGAAATGACTCCAGAGCACTTAAAAACCCGCTTCCAACAAAATGACTCCAGAGCACTCAAAAACACACTTCCAAAGAAATGACGCCAGAGAACTCAAAAACATGCTTCCAATGAAATGACTCCAAATACTTAAAAACCTGCTTCCAACGAAATGACTCCAGAGCACTCAAAAACCCACTTCCAACGAAATGACGCCAGAGAACTGAAAAACCCGCGTCCAATGAGATGACTCCAGAGAACTCTAAAACCCGCTTCCAACGAAATGACTCCAGAGCACTTAAAAACCCAGTTCCAACAAAATGTCGTCAGTGCACATAAAAATCCGCTTCCAAACGAAATGACTACAGAGTACTTAAAAATCTGCTTCCAACGAAAGGACTCCACAGCAATTAAAAACCCGCTTCCAACGAAATGATCCCAGAGCACTGAAAAACCTGCTTCCACCGAAATGACCTCAGAGCACATAAAAACCCGCTTCCAACGAAATGATTCCTGAGCACTCTAACACCCGCTTCCAACGAAATGACTCCAGAGCACTTAAAACCCCGCTTTCAATGAAATGACTCCAGAGAACTTAAAAACACGCTTCCAACAAATTGACTACAGAGCATTTAAAATCCTGCTTCCAACAAAACGACCCTAGAGCACTTAAACCCCGCTTCCAACTAAAGGACACCAAAACATTTAAAACCCTGCTTCCAACGAAATGAATCAGGAGCCCTTAAAAACACGCTTCCAACGAAAAAATTCCAGAGCACGTAAAAACCCGCTTCCAACAAAATGACTCCAGCGCACTCAAAAACCCACTTCCAACGAAATGACTCCAGAGTACCCAAAAACATGCTTCCAATGAAATGACTCCAGAGCACTTAAAAACACCGCTTCCAATGAAATGACTCCAGAGCACTTAAAAACCCGCTTCTAACGAAATGAGCCCAGAGCACTTAAAAACCCGCTTCCAACGACATGACTCCAGAGCACTTAAAAACCGCTTCCAACCAAATGACTACAGAGCATTTAAAAACCTGCTTCCAACAAAACAACTCTAGAGCACTTAAACCCTGCTTCCAAAGAAAGGACACCAGAACATTTAAAACACCGCTTCCAACGAAATGAGTCAGGAGCACTTAAAAACACGCTTCCAAAGAAAAAAATCCAGAGCACGTAAAAACCCGCTTCCAACAAAATGACTCCAGAGAACTCAAAAACCCAGTTCCAACGAAATGTCCTCAGTGCACATAAAAAACCCCTTCCAACAAAATGAATCCAGAACACTTAAAAACCTGCTTCCTACATATTAACTCCAGAGCACTCTAAAACCCGCTTCCAAAGAAATGACTCCAGAGTACTTAAAAGCCCACTTCCAACAAAATGTCCTCAGTGCACATAAAAACCCCTTCCAATGAAATGACTCTAGAGCACTTAAAAACCCGCTTCCAACGAAAAGACTCCACAGCACTTAAATACCCGTTTCCAAAGAAATGATCCCAGAACACATAAAACCCGCTTCCAACGAAATGACTCCAGAGCACTTAAAAACAAACTTCCAAAGAAATGACTCCAGACACTTAAAAACCCACTTCCAACGAAATGACTTCAGAGCACTTAAAAACCCCCTTCCAACGAACTGACTCCAGAGCACTTAAAAAACCACTTCCAACGAAATGAGCCCAGAGCACATAAAAACCCGCTTCCAATGAGATGACTCCAGAGAACTCTAAAACCCGCTTCCAACACAATGACTCCAGAGCACTTAAAAACCCGTTTCCAAAGAAATGATCCCAGAGCACTTAAAAACCTGCTTCCACCAAAATGACCTCAGAGCACATAAAAACCCGCTTCCAACGAAATGACTCCAGAGCACTTAAAAACCCGCTTCCAACGAAATGACCTCAGAGCACATAAAAACCCGCTTCCAAGGAAATGATTCCAGAGCACTCTAAAACCCGCTTCCACCAATATGACTCAAGAATACTTAAAAACCCGCTTCCAAACAAATGACTCCAGAGCACTTAAAAACCTGCTTCCAACGAAATGACCCCAGAGCACATAAAAACCCGCTTCCAAAGAAATGAGTCCAGAGCACTTAAAACCCGCTTCCAACCAAATGACTACAGAGCATTTAAAAACCTGCTTCTAACAAACAAGTCTAGAACACTTAAACCCCGCTTCCAATGAAAGGACACCAGAACATTTAAAACCTCGCTTCCAACGAAATGACTCAGGAACACTTAAAAACGTGCTTCCAACGAAATGACTAAGGAGCACTTAAAAACCCGCTTCCAAAGAAATGACTCCAGAGTACTTAAAAGCCCGCTTCCAACGAAATGACTTCAGAGCACTTAAAAGCCCCCTTCCAACGAAATGACTCCAGAGCACTCAAAAACCCACTTCCAACGAAATGACGCAAGAGAACTCAAAAACACGCTTCCAATGAAATGACTCCAAATACTTAAAAACCTGCTTCCAACGAAATGACTCCAGAGCACTTAAAAACCCGCTTCCAATGAGATGAATCAAGGGAACTCTAAAACCCGCTTCCAACGAAATGACTCCAGAGCACTTAAAAACCTGCTTCCAACGAAATGACTATAGAGCACTTAAAAACCCAGTTCCAATGAAATGTCCTCAGTGCACATAAAAATACGCTTCCAACGAAATGACTCCAGAGCACTTAAAAAGCCACTTCCAAGTAAATGACTCAGGAACACTTAAAAACACGCTTCCAAAGAAAAAAATCCAGAGCACGTAAAAACCTGCTTCCAACAAAATGACTGCAGAGAACTCAAAAACCCGCTTCCAACGAAATGACTCCAGAGCCATCAAAAACCCGCTTCCAACAAAATGACTCCAGAGCACTTAAAAACCCGCTTCCAACGAAATGACTCCTGAGCACTCAAAAACCCGCTTCCAATGAAATGACTCCAGAGCACTTAAAACATGCTTCCAACGAAATGAATCCAGAGCACTTAAAAACAATCTTCCTAAGAAATGACTCCAGAGCACTTAAAAACCTGCTTCCAACGAAATGACTTCAGAGCACTTAAAAACCCCCTTCCAATGAAATGACTTCAGAGCACTTAAAAGCCCCCTTCCAACGAAATGACTCCAGAGCACTCAAACACCCACTTCCAACAAAATGACGCAAGAGAACTCAAAAACACGCTTCCAATGAAATGACTCCAAATACTTAAAAACCTGCTTCCAACGAAATGACTCCAGAGCACTTAAAAACCCGCTTCCAATGAGATGAATCAAGGGAACTCTAAAACCCGCTTCCAACGAAATGACTCCAGAGCACTTAAAAACCTGCTTCCAACGAAATGACTATAGAGCACTTAAAAACCCAGTTCCAATAAAATGTCCTCAGTGCACATGAAAATACGCTTCCAACGAAATGACTCCAGAGCACTTAAAAAGCCACTTCCAACTAAATGACTCAGGAACACTTAAAAACACGCTTCCAAAGAAAAAAATCCAGAGCACGTAAAAACCTGCTTCCAACAAAATGACTGCAGAGAACTCAAAAACCTGCGTCCAACGAAATGACTACAGAGCCATCAAAAACCCGCTTCCAACGAAATGACTCCAGAGCACTTAAAAACCCGCTTCCAAAGAAATGACTGCAGAGAACTCAAAAACCTGCTTCCAACGAAATGACTCCAGAGCCATCAAAAAGCCGCTTCCAACGAAATGAGCCCAGAGCACTTGAAAACCCGCTTCCAACGAAATGAGCCCAGAGCACTTGAAAACCCGCTTCCAACGAAATGAGCCCAGAGCACTTGAAAACCCACTTCCAACGAAATGATCCCAGAGAACTTGAAAACCACCTTCCAACGAAATGACATAAAATCTGCTTCCAACGAAATGAGCCCAGAGCACTTGAAAACCCGCTTCCAATGAAATGAGCCCAGAGCACTTAAAAACCCACTTCCAACGAAATGAGCCCAGAGCAATTCAAAACCCGCTTCCAACGAAAGGACCCCAGAGCACTTGAAAACCCGCTTCCAAAGAAATGAGCCCAGAGCACTTGAAAACCCTCTTCCAACGAAATGAGACCAGAGCACTTGAAAACCCGCTTCCAACGAAATGAGCCCAGAGCACTTGAAAACCCGCTTCCAACGAAATGAGCCCAGAGCACTTGAAAACCCACTTCCAATGAAATGACCCCAGAGCACTTGAAAACCCGCTTCCAACGAAATGAGCCCAGAGCACTTAAAAACCCGCTTCCAATGAGATGAATCAAGGGAACTCCAAAACCAGCTTCCAACGAAATGACTCCAGAGCACTTAAAAACCTGCTTCCAACGAAATGACTATAGAGCACTTAAAAACCCAGTTCCAATGAAATGTCCTCAGTGCACATAAAAATACGCTTCCAACGAAATGACTCCAGAGCACTTAAAAAGCCACTTCCAACGAAATGACTCAGGAACACTTAAAAACACGCTTCCAAAGAAAAAAATTCAGAGCACGTAAAAACCCGCTTCCAACAAAATGACTGCAGAGAACTCAAAAACCTGCTTCCAGCGAAATGACTCCAGAGCCATCAAAAACCCGCTTCCAACGAAATGACTCCAGAGCACTTAAAAACCCGCTTCCAACGAAATGAGCCCAGAGCACTTGAAAACCCGCTTCCAACGAAATGAGCCCAGAGCACTTGAAAACCCGCTTCCAACGAAATGAGCCCAGAGCACTTGAATACCAGATTCCAACGAAATGAGCATAGAGCACTTGAAAACCCACTTCCAACGAAATGACCCCAGAGCACTTGAAAACACGCTTCCAACGAAATGAGCCCAGAGCACTTGAAAACACTCTTCCAAAAAAATGAGCCCAGAGGACTTGAAAATGCGCTTCCAACGAAATGAGGGCAGAGCACATGAAAACCCGCTTCCAATGAAATGATCCCAGAGCTCTTGAAAACCCGTTTCCAAAGAAATGAGCCCAGAGCACTTGAAAACCCGCTTTCAACGAAATGAGCACAGAGCACTTGAAAACACTCTTCCAAAAAAATGAGCCCAGAGGACTTGAAAATGCGCTTCCAACGAAATGAGGGCAGAGCACATCAAAACCCGCTTCCAATGAAATGATCCCAGAGCTCTTGAAAACCCGTTTCCAAAGAAATGAGCCCAGAGCACTTGAAAACCCGCTTTCAACGAAATGAGCACAGAGCACTTGAAAACACTCTTCCAACGAAATGAGCCCAGAGCACTTGAAAACCCGCTTCCAACGAAATGAGCCCAGAGCACTTGAAAACCCTCTTCCAACGAAATGAGCCCAGAGCACTTGAAAACCCGCTTCCAACGAAATGAGCCAAGAGCACTTGAAAACCCGCTTCCAACGAAATGAGCCCATAGCACTTGAAAACCCGCTTCCAACGAAATGAGCCCAGAGCACTTGAAAATCCGCTTCCAACGAAATGAGCCCAGAGCACTTGAAAACCCGCTTCCAAATGAAATGAGCCCAGAGCACTTGAATACCCGCTTCCAACGAAATGAGCCCAGAGCACTTGAAAACCCACTTCCAACGAAATGACCCCAGAGCACTTGAAAACCCGCTTCCAACGAAATGACGAAAAATCTGCTTCCAATGAAATGACCCCACAGCACTTTAAAACCCTCTCCCAACAAAAAGAGCACAGAGCACTTAAAAACCCGCTTCCAATAAAATGAGCCCAGAGCACTTGAAAACACACTTCCAAAGAAATGAGCCCAGAGCACTTGAAAACACTCTTCCAACAAAATGAGCCCAGAGCACTTAAAATCCGCTTCCACGAAATGAGGGCAGAGCACTTGAAAACCCGCTTCCAACGAAATGAGCCCAGAGCACTTGAAAACCCGCTTCCAACGAAATGAGCCCAGAGCACTTGAAAACCTGCTTCCAAAGAAATGAGCCCAGAGCACTTGAAAACCTGCTTCCAACGAAATGAGCCCAGAACACTTGAAAACCCGCTTCCAACGAAATGAGCCCAGAGCACTTGAAACCCGCTGCCAACAAAATGACCCCAGAGCACTTAAAAACTCGCTTCCAACGAAATGAGCCCAGAGCACTTACAAACCCTCTTCTAACAAAATGAGTCCAGAGCACTTGAAAACCTGCTTCCAACGAAATGACCCCAGAGCACTTGAAAACCCGCTTCCAAAGAAATGACCCCAGAGCACTTGAAAATTCGCTTCCAAAGAAATGACCCCAAAGCACTTGAAAATTCGCTTCCAAAGAAATGAGCCCATGCACTTGAAAACCCTCTTCCAACGAAATAAGCCCAGAGCACTTGAAAACATGCTTCCAAAAAAATGACCCCAGAGCACTTAAAAACTCGTTTCCAACGAAATGAGCCCTGAGCACTTGAAAACCCGCTTCCAACGAAATAACCCCAGAGCACTTGAAAAGCCACTTCCAACAAAATGAGCCCAGAGCACTTGAAACCCACTGCCAACAAAATGACGCCAGAGCACTTGAAAAACCGATTCAAATGAAATGAGCCCAGAGCTTTAAAAACCCTCTTCCAACAAAATGAGTCCAGAGTACTTGAAAACCTGCTTCCAACCAAATGACCCCAGAGCACTTGAAAACCCGCTTCCAAAAAATGACCCCAGAGCACTTAAAAACAAGCTTCCAAGGAAATGACCCCAGAGCACTTAAAAACACGCTTCTAACGAAATGACCACAGAGCACTTGAAAAGCCACTTCCAACGAAATGAACCCAGAGCACTTGAAACCCGCTGCCAACAAAATGACGCCAGAGCACTTGAAAAACCGATTCAAACGAAATGAGCCCAGAGCTTTAAAAACCCTCTTCCAACAAAATGAGTCCAGAGTACTTGAAAACCTGCTTCCAACCAAATGACCCCAGAGCACTTGAAAACCCGCTTCCAAAAATGACCCAGAGCACTTAAAACAAGCTTCCAACTAAAATGACCCCAGAGCACTTAAAAACACGCTTCTAACGAAATGACCACAGAGCACTTGAAAACCGGCTTCCAACGAAATGAGCCCAGAGCACTTGAAAACCCGCTTCCAACGAAATGAGCCCAGAGCACTTGAAAACACTCTTCCAAAAAAATGAGGCCAGAGGACTTGAAAACCGCCCAACGAAATGAGGGCAGAGCACTTGAAAACACGCCCAAAAAAATGAGCCCAGAGCACTTAAAAACCCCCTTCAAACGAAATGACTCCAGAGCACTTACCTGCTTCAACAAAATGACTGCAGAGAACTTGAAAAACCGATGCCCCAAACGAAATGACTACAGAGCCATCAAAACCCGCCAACAAAATGACTCCAGAGCACTTAAAAACCCGCTTCCAAAGAAATGACTGCAGAGAACTCAAAACCTGTTTCCAACGAAATGACTCCAGAGCCATCAAAAACTCCTTCCAACAAAATGAGCCCAGAGCACTTGAAAACCCGCTTCCAACGAAATGAGCCCAGAGCACTTGAAAACCCGCTTCCAACCAAATGAGCCCAGAGCACTTGAAAACCCACTTCCAACGAAATGATCCCAGGAACTTGAAACCCTTCCAAATGAAATGGAATCTGCTTTCCAACAGAATGAGCCCAGAGCACTTGAAAACCCGCTTAACACCTTCACTTAAAACCCACTTCAAACGAAATGAGCCCAGAGCACTTCAAACCCTCTTCCAACTAAATGAGCCCAGAGCACTTGAAAACCCGCTCTCAAGAAATGAGCCCAGAGCACTTGAAAACCGGCTTCAAACGAAATGAGACCAGAGCACTTGAAAACCCGCTTCAAACGAAAGAGCCCAGAGCACTTGAAAACCCGCTTTCCAACGAAATGAGCCCAGAGGACTTGAAAACCCACTTCCAATGAAATGACCCCAGAGCACTTGAAAACCCGCTTCCAAAAAATGAGCCCAGAGAACTTGAAACCAGCTTCCAATGAGATGAATCAAGGGAACTCCAAAACCAGCTTCCAACGAAATGACTCAGAGCACTTAAAAACCTGCTTCAACAAAATGACTATAGAGCACTTAAAACCCAGTTCCAATGAAATGTCCTCAGTGCACATAAAATACGCGCTTAAAACGAAATGACTCCAGAGCACTTAAAAGCCACTTCCAACGAAATGACTCAGGAACACTTAAACACGCTTCCAAAGAAAAAAATTCAGAGCACGTAAAAACCGCTTCCAACAAAATGACTGC
>JAEOAE010000232.1:0-37702 GCA_036365155.1 Meriones psammophilus | reverse complement strand
TGTCTGCACCTGGGCTCTGCTTTCCTCTCCTTTCTCAACAGAATTCTCATACTCTCCCATTCTTCACCACTTTTTTCTATATGGAAACTGAAAAGATGCTTTTTCTCTGATATTTCTACCTTCTGCCAAGGCTAATTTTGAAAAAAAAATATATTGTCAGTAAACATATGTAAACAAAACAAGTCATTGAAAATAGCTAGGATCATTAATATTTTCTAAGAAGAGACACATTATTGGGGTTAGAAAACACTTTCCTTTCTGTTTCTGGTTTACTACACTTAACTACAACTCCAGTTTCATTTATTACTGTAAATGACAGCATTGAATACTAGTTGGCTATTTAAAAATGATAGTACTATAGGGCCTGGAGAGATGGCCAGTGGTGAAAGAGTACTAACTGCTCTTCAGGAGGTCTCAAGTTCAGTTACTAGCACCATTTGAAACTATAGTCCTAGTGGATCCGATGCCCCTCATTGCCTCTTCGGGCACATACATGCATATGATCTTCTCTCTCTCTCTCTCTCTCTCTCTCTCTCTCTCTCTGTTTCTCTGTCTGTCTGTCTCTCTCTGTGTGTGTCTCTTTCCCACATACACACATACTATCTTCTTTTAAAAGCATTATAGATAGACAGACAGACAAATGAACAGACAGACAGACAGACAGATGTTTGTTATGGTCTTGAGTTCTTTATGTTCCTGTGATGAATAAGCTGCAATAGACATAGTAACAATATCTCCATGAAACACTGGTTTCATTTCCTTTGGATGTACACCTAACAGTGAGATTTCTAGACAGCATGGTAGTTCCACTGACACATTCTAAGAACTGAAGTGCTTTCTGTGCTCTCTAAACTAATGCACAGTTCTGACTTCAATGTGAAGGGACCCATTCTGCTATGTTTACTAGCAATTGTTATCTTGGAAACTGTTTTCACAATATACTTACTGGGATGTGGTAACAGCATGTGATGGCTTTGATCTGTATTCTCCTATGGTTAGTGGTGGCTTCTCATGTATATTTTGCCCATGTGATTGACTTCTCTTAAACAATATATATTTAGAATGATTACTGATTTTTTTAACTGGGTGATTCTGAATTTTGGTATTGAGTTTTTGTTGTTTAAAATATCAACTCTGCATCAAATGTATACTTTGCAAATTTTCCCCTATTTTATATATTGACTTTCTAATGATAGTTTCCATTGCTCTGAAGGATTTTAGTTTCATGCAATTCCATTTATCCCTTTATATTTGCTTCTGTGCTTCTGAGATCTTGTTTAAGAATCTTTTTTTTTTTTTTTTCCAATATCCTAAAACATCTAGTAGTTTCATGGCTTCCTAAGTTTATCTTTTTGTATTCGGGAGAGATGATTTCTAGTTCTGGCCTCTTTGTTGATCAGATGCTGAGAGCTGATTGCTTCTTCTCCTTCTTGTTACATCTCTAAGCACATTAAATTCTTTAACTTGACATAATAAAAGAAGCATATTCTGTTCTCCCAAACCAAGACATCTCATTGAAACCAAAACAGAAGACATCTCATTGAAACCAAAACACAAAACACAAGAGTATTGTCAAATCCTAGCATTTTAGGTTGTAAAACATTTTTAAAAGACCAACAGATAGAACAGAGGGGCAAGATGGCGGCACCGGGAGGACTCTCATTCTGAGCAGCAGCAGCAGGATCAGCAAGGTGAACAGTAATCAGAACTATGGCCATAAAACACAGTCATTGTGCTTCCCAGGTGAGAGGATACCCCATGGTGGGGGATTCAATCAGCTTTTAACTCACCCGGCTAAACCGCGGAAGAGATCCCGGTTCCGCCAGAAGGTTGGCTGCAGGCCTTCAGCCCCAGCCCCAGCCCAGAGCCACAAGGCAATGTCTCTGGTCATGGTCCCATACTGCACCGTCCGCACCACACTATCAGAGACTGGAATTTTCAGTCGAGAGACAACCCCAGGGTACAGGAAAACGATTGGGACCAGCCTTAGGTCACCCAGACATCCCCTGGAAAAGACTCGGGTTCCATGGGCACCCCAGGAGCCAGCCGGGAGCCAGAGCTGGGGACCCAGGCTCCAGCACAGAGCACAGAGCCCTGCCTGCCTGTGCGCCTGATTCCCGCCTGAGGTAGAACTGTGGGCATCAGGGCACCAGCGAATGAGTTTCACTGTCCTGTGCAAACACACGGGAGGGAAACTGCTGGTCTGATCTCAGAGCACTCAGCCGACACCCCCAGCCTGAGAAGGTCTCGGGAAAATTACCCAGCTTAGGAGGCACCCAGGCTCCCAAACGACAAAAGGGCTGAGAAAGAAATTAAAGAAAGAACACCCTACACAATAGCCACAAATGACATAAGGTACCTCGGAGTAACCCTAACCAAGGAAGTCAAAAACATGTATGAAAAAAAAATTTCAAATCTCTGAAGAAAGAATTAAAAGAAGATATGAGAAGATGGAAAGATCTCCCATGCTCATGGCTTGGCAAGATTAACATAGTAAAAATGGCCATCTTACCAAAAGCAATCTACAGATTCAATGCAATGCCCATCAAATTACCAACACAATTCTTTACAGACATGGAAAGAAAAATTCTCAACTTCATATGAAATAACAAGAAACCCAGAATTGCGAAAACAATCCTCTACAATAAAAGATCTTCTGGAGGTATCTCCATCCCTGATCTTAAGTTGTACTATAGAACAACAGTTTTAAAAACTTGATGGTACTGGCATAGTAACAGAATAGTGGATCAATGGAAACGAACAGAGGACCCAGATATAAACCCACACACTTATGGATACCTGATCTTTGACAAAGGCGCCAAAACCATACAATGGAAAAAGATAGCATCTTCAACAAATGGTGCTGGTCCAACTGGATGTCTACATGTAGAAAACTGAAAATAGATCCATATTTATCACCCTGCACAAAACTGAAGTCCAAGTGGATCAAAGACCTCAACATAAAACCAGACACATTAAATCGGCTTTGAAAAAAAAGTGGGAAATACCCTAGAACTCATTGGTACAGGATACAACTTCCTGAACAGAACACCAACAGCACAGGCTCTAAGAGCAACTAGTCAATAAATGGGACCTCATGAAACTGAAAAGCTTCTGTAAAGCAAAGGACACTGTCATCAAAACAAAGCGACCTCCTACAGATTGGGAAAGAATATTCACCAACCCTTTATCTGACAAAAAGGACTCATATCAAATATATATAAAGAACTAAAGAAGCTGAAAAGCAGCAAACCAAGTAACCCACTTAAAAAATGGGGGGAACAGAGCTAAACAGAGAATTCTCTGTAGAGGAATACCGAATGGCAGAGAAGCACTTTAAAGAAATGCTCAACCTCACTAGCCATTAGGAAATGCAAATCAAAACAACCCTGAGATTTCACCTTACACCCATGAGAATGGCCAAGATCAAAAACTCAAGTGACAACACATGCTGTAGTGGTTGTGGAGAAAGAGGAACCCTTCTCCACTGCTGGTGGAATGTAAACTGGTAGAGCCACTCTGGAAATCAATCTGGCATTTTCTCAGACAACTAGGAATAGTGCTTCCCAAGATCCAGCCATACCACTCCTAGGCATATATCCAAAAGAGACTCAAGCATACAAAAAGGAAATTTGCTCAACCATGTTCAGTGGCAGCTTTATTTGTAATAGCCAGAAGCTGGAAACAGCCCAGATGCCCATCTTCCGAAGAATGGATGCAGAAAATGTGGTACATCTACACAATGGAATATTACTTATCAATGAAAAATAAGGAAATCATGAAATTTGCAGGTAAATGGTGGGATCTGAAAGGATCATCCTGAGTGAGTTGTCCCAGAAGCAAAAAGACACACATGGTATATACTCACTCATATAGACATACACTAAAACTTGTGCATATAAAGAAACTAAGCAAGAGAGAGGACCCTAACTAAAATGTCTAATCCCCATCCGGAAAGGCAAAGAGGATGGACATCAGAAGAAGAGAGAGCAGGAAACAACCTGGGAACCTACCACAGAGGGTTCTGAGGGCCTCTGCCCTGCAGACTATCAGGGCAGAGGCTGGGCCTGATGGGCAACTGTTGGGCAGAGTGGATGGAATTTTGTGTAGGAACTGGGAGAGAGTAGGAGCTGGAGAGGATGGGGTCTCCACAAGGAGAGCAACAGAACAGGAGGGTTTGAGCACAGGAACTTCCCAGAGACTCGTGCTCCAACCAAGGACTATTCATGGAGATAACCCAGAGCCCCTGCACAGATGTAGCCAAGGGCAGTTCAGAGTCCAATTGGGCTAAATGGTGATGTGAAGAGGGACTGCCTCTGGCATGGTCTGATTGGCCTGCTCTTTGATCGCCTCCCCTCTGGGGAGGAGCAGCCTTACCAGGCCATAGTGGAGGACAGTGCAGCCGCTTTTGTTGTGAACTGGTGGACTGGGATCAGAAGGGAGGAGGGCCTCCCCTATCGGTGGACTTGGGGAGTGACGTGCATGCGGGGGAGGGAGGGTGGGATTAGGAGGGGAGGAGGGGCCTATGGGGGGATGCAGAATGAATAGTGTGTAATTGATGAAAAAAAAATTTAAAAAAGGGAAAAAATAATTTAAGAACCTTAAATGATTTTCAAAAGTGGAGGAAAACATGCAGTTAGGCAATTTACATGGAGCAAGTCTCACCCTGGGGCAATGGTCTGCTGAACCTATTCAGACCTCGGACACCACCACTGCTAGTTCTAGAACTGATGCAGGATGTTCCAACGAGGGGTTAAGGCTTCTCATAAGACTTCCTATAAGCCCATACCTGTTTGTTTACATCCCCCATTTTATTCATTATTAGCCAGATAGAGCCAAGTAATTGTGGTAATGATACTTGCTTTTTCGCCCAATGCTGTAATGCTAGTAAATTTACTAGCTGGTTACTCACATGCCTCACTGGGTGCCTGTGCCCGTTGATGCCCTCACGCTATGACTCTCTTCAGACAGAAAAAGGGATCTTGGAATTACAGCTGCCATTGTTACTGCTATCTCATTGGCGGCTGTTGGAGCTACCACCACGGCATTAGCCATGAGTCATACGGGGCAGACTGCTCAGACCCTGAATAACCTTTTAGCCAATGTAGCTCATGCCTTAGATGTACAAAAAGGAATTAATGCTCAACTAAAAGGAGGTTTGATGGTGTTCAATCAGAGGTTTGACCTCGTGCAGGAGCAAATTGATACCCTATGGCAAATCGCTCAATTTGCCTGTCAATGAACGTATGTTGGACTTTGTGTCACTAGCATACAACATGAGAACTTTCCTGTGCTGCAAATCTGTCTAAACAATTGTCAAGCTATATTTTAGGTAATTGGACTGGAGAATTCGATACTACGATGGACCAGCTGAGAGTGGCCATTGCCATGGTAAATTCTACCAGAGTGGACACAGGACTAGCCACAGGAGTATCATCATGGATTGCTGCAGCCATGAAGCATCTGAAGGAATGGGCGGGCATGGGAGCATTAGCAGGCCTTCTGGTGCTGGTCACCTTGGTTTGCCTGTGGTATATATGCAAGATTAGAGTCTCACAACAGCGTAATGCAGCCATGACCATTCAGGCCTTTACAGCCATTGAAGCAGGACAGTCTCCCCAAGCATGGTTGGCTACCATAAAAGCCAAAATATTACGCTCAGGATGCGAGGCGACACTGCACTCAGGGTCAGCCGCCTTGGACCCAGAGAAGAGCATGTCTGATTGCATGCGGGTCAATGCCCCAGGTCCCGCCTCTGAGAAAAGGTATCGGACGGGTCTGATGCTCTTTGGGTGGATGACACCAAAATGAACATCAGTACAAAGTCCCAAATTTATTTCTAATATCAGAGATCAGACCTCTACTCTTGCCTGATGCGCCCAAAACAAAAAGGGGGACTGTAGAGAGCTGCGTAATGCCACTCCTGAAAGATGGAGCTGGTTTCCGCCTTCCACCTTCCCGATGGTGAGTGCTCTCTGTCACAAACAACTCCACATTTGGCTAAGGCTGAGGATCTGGCTTTCTTCCATGGATTGGACCTATCTGCATTGCCCACGTGGCATACTGAGGTTGGCTGCCCAGAGGCTATTTAAAGTGGGCTGGCCAGAACCTGAAACAACCCAGATGTCCATCAACGGAGGAATGGATACAGAAATTGTGGTATTTCTACACAATGGAATACTACTCAGCAATCAAAAAGGAGGAAATCATGAAATTTGCAGGCAAATGGTGGGATCTAGAAAAGATCATTCTGAGTGAAGTATCCCAGAAGGAGAAAGACAAACATGGAATATACTGCTTATATAGACCTAAAAGATAGGATAAACATAATGAAATCTAAAGAAGATAATCAAGAAAGCAGACATGGGGTATGATGATCTATCCTCATTTAGAAAGACAAATGGGATGTGCATTGAACGTATGGCGGAGTCTACCGCAAAAGCATCTGAAAGACTCTACCTAGCAGAGCTCCAAAATAGATACTAAGACTCACAACCAAACCTTCGCAAAGTGCAGGGAATCATATGAAAGAAGGGAGTTTGATGTGGAGAGGATAGGAACTCCACAAGGACCAAACGTATCTGGGCACAGGGTCTTTTCTGAGATGGACACTCAACCAAAGTCCATGAGAGGATAAAATCTAGAACCTCTGCTCAGATGTGACCCGTGATAGCTCAGTAATCAATTGGTTTCCCACAGTAAGGGAACAAGGACTATTTCTAACATGAACTCAATGACTGGCTCTTTGACCTCCCCACCTCCCAAGGGAGGAGCAGTACTGTTAGGCCACAGAGGAGGACTTTGCAGCCAGTCCGGAAAATACCTGACAAAAGCGAGTCATATGAAAGGGGAGGAGGTCCTCCCCTATTAGTGGACTTGGAAAGGGACAGGGAGGAGATGAGGGAGGGAGGGTGGGAGTGGGAAGGGAATGAGGGATACAGCTGGGATACAGAATTAACAAAATGTAACTAATGAGAAAAATAAAATTATGGAAGAAAAAAAAAAATAAATAAAGTGGGCTGGCTTTCCCCAGGGTCAGATGATTGTTCAAGGTTCCTAAATAAACTGCATTGAAAAAAAAAAAAAAAAGAGTATCCTAGTTGATTGGGTTGTAGTTAATTCCAATACAGTATATTGACAACCAAGAATAGCCATCACACTCTGAGTTCTTCAGAGGTACCACTTCCTCACCTTTTCTTTCTATCCACTGCCACTTCAATGGAAACATAGAAATGGCAGCCATATAAAGCCTCATCCTCCTTCCCTACTTGAGATCCACTGCCCTTGTGACTGATGATTGTTCATTCAAAGTCCAGCCTTTTATTGATTTTGGCCATGAGATTCTACAGGAGAAGAAACTGCACCACAAGAATTCTCCAAATGTGGACTGCTGGGTGCCCCCCTCACCCAAGAGATACCCCCACACACACCGATTTCCTTTCTCTCTCCTAGTCATGCATGCCCCACGCATGACCCCCATCCCCATTCTCTTTCCTACCCCCTTTCCCATTGAGTTGCCTTCTCCACATACTCCAGATATCTGTTTTATTTCCCCTGTGTGAGATTTAAACAGCATTCCTTTGTCCTCCTTGTTAGTAAGCTTCTTTGTGTTTGTTGATTGTAGATTGTAGCATGCTTATCTGTTCTGTATGGCTAATATCCACTTAAAAGTGAGTACATACCATGCATGTCTTTCCAGCATTGTTTTCCTCTAGTACTTATGTCTTTTTGTTACATTCTACTTTCATAAGGTTCTTTTAACTCTGTTATTAATTCCATAAAGAACAATCAAGAGATTTTTTTACTACTTTACAAAAAATAAAGTTCCTTAGAAAAAAGAATAACATGATAAAGTCATTCCATACTTTGTCTTGAAGTTTTTAAGTGACACTTGCAGTTGGGCATTACTTTGGAACTAATCATGTAGTGGAGGGGCCAGGTTCTCTTCTATTTTTCATATTACTTCTGATTTTGTATTGGGCTTGCTCATCTGGATTTAGTTTGTTAATTCTTTTTGACAAAATTGTCTTCAGTGCTTTGGTTGATGCTTGGTGTTTTTTGGTTGGATGTTCTTAGATGTTCTTAGGTGTGTGGTGCCTGGATTTCAGTTTTGCAGGAAATAACAAACAAACAAAACAAAACAACAACAACAACAAAAAAACAACAACAACTGGTGCTTGTTTGTAGGTGGAAGAGGTGAGGTGATTTGGAATGATGTAGGAGTGATATCCATTCTGATCTCACAAACCATACTCCAGGATGTATTTTGTGGCAGATTCAGAAGGGTACACATCCTCTGATCTCATGATCAGGGTATCTGCATACACACACGCATGTAAGCATGCTCAGGTCGCTAATAAAACATATATATTCTGACCTAATGAAGCACCTCACACCAAATGTAGGTGGTACATTCACCTTGGGATTGAACTTTGATGTAGAACAAGCCAGAGCATCACCACATTTCTACAAGCTGCCTAAACTGATGTCACTGTCATCAATGTTGCCCTCACATGTGTGTTCCATGTCTGACTTTCCAAGTCAGATGCTGTCACTCCTCTGTTCCCATCCTCTGGTGTCTTCTCACTGCATTAAAAATGAAGCCAAAGTCTCCTCCTCCACATCCCTGTATACTTCTTGCACATTTCTCATTTTCACTCTTAAATATCTCTAGCTCAGCTGCTTGAAGATACTTGCTATGATTAACTTCATTAACCATATACTCACCTGTCTGTTTTCCTAGATGTTGACTTATGTTTTCTGTGACATTTGTCTCATCTGAGAAGTTCTAATTATCAATTTAATGCTGCAGTACATAGTTGTATCCTGACTCTTAGGAGGTGGAGGCAATAGGATCCCAACAATGACGTCAGTCTTGTGATATTGTCCTAGTGTAATTTCTGTTGCTGACAGACAACATGACAACAATCAACGTTTGCAGAGAAGAGGTTATTTGACCTGATGCATGTCTACCATTTATGGTAGTTAGGGCAGGAGTTTAAGCAGGAGTAGACACTGAAAACAAGGCTATCGGCTTCGCTTCCTCTTTATGGCTTGCTTAGTTTACTTATGCAACACAGGCCCAACTGGAAGGGTTGGAACTACCCAAGTGGGCTAGGATCCCTCATCAAGCTTTAGTCATCCATACAGCAAATGAGTCCTATAACCTTACAGCAACTGCAACATCATAAGCCTAGTTTCAGAGGCTTAGCACCATCTTTAACCATCTTTCTTTGTGAGCCATTTTCTGGGTAAATGTATAACCCAGATCTAGAAAGACAGATGCTGCCAGTTCTTTACATCTTCAGTTCCTAGTTCCCAGTCTTAGGTGTGTGTATGAGCAATGGAGGAACAGAGAGTGGTTGGGTTACTTAGCAGGGCTTGACAACATCCTTGTAAGAGGAACTTTTGTTGTAGGGGAGGGCCTATGCAGCAGGCCTGGATCCCTTGATCTGTATGTGTATATGTGGCTTTGGCTGTGCAGGAGTAAATACCAGGTGTGTATATTAGAGGCTTTGACTACAGGACAGGGAAATTCATAATGAAGTGCACCAGGATTCCTCTGTGGTATTTTAGTTATAGAGTATAATACCTGCCAGGAATTGATATATAGTTGTGTATAGTAAAGAGAAAAAGAGAAGGGAGACAGGGAGGGTGAGAACAGAGAAAAAGTGGATGTTGACTGTATCAAGCAGAGTACACAAGTAGCCCATTTTGGAGAGTTTTGCTTGTAGGGGATGAATTAACTTCAAGGGCAAGTCACAACCATATATGTATTTGCATATGTGCAAGGGTGTGTGTTTGTTTGTACCTAGCATTTGATCATTGGTGTGGGAAGTGTGGAGCAGTACTTATCAACCAGCAATGTTTCTGAATTTAGCTTTGCATTAGGGAGGAGGTAGCTAGCAGGATCTGAAACCTAGTCCTGTGTGTATTGTCTATTCCTAAGAAAGGGCATGACTCACAGGATTTAAAACTCAGACCAGCCTATGGGGCTTCAGCTGTAAAAAGAGGGGATACCTAATATAAGCTGGTACCTAACTCTCTCTTTTTCTCTCTCTCATCTCTCTCTTTCTCTCTCTCTCTGTCTCTCTCTGTGTGTTTTTGCTTGTTTGCTTGTTTATGTTTATGACTGTATGTGTATTTTACTGTAGGAATGTTTGTAATCCGCATGACCTGAAACTTAGCAGTGTGTGATGACATGTGGCTGAAGGCTAGAAGATGCACAGCAGGAGATGATACTCAGCATATGATATGTTAGGCTATGGCAGTAGGGAAAGGACGTGTCTTGCAAGACCTGTCACCTAGCTATGTGTGTGTCTGTGGATCATGGCTGAAACATAAGAGCTAAAAAGCAGAACCTGACATGTGGCTTGTTCTGATTACGGGGTTATGTTGTAATGGAGGAAAGATGTAGCAGGGTGGAATTCTAGCAGGGTATTTATATATATGGCTTAGATTGATGGAGAAGGATTATGTAGCAGGACATGACAGGTAGACTTCTATGTTTAAGTTTGGCTTTCACTTCAGGAGAAAGGGAACCAAGCAAAATCAAACATGTATGGCTGTTTCTCTGTAAAACTGGCAGGCAATACCTAGCTTGGCTTGACATCTAATTAAAGCGAGGGGGGTGGCTCTGTCTGTAGGAGAGGAGGTTCCTTGCAGGTGATGATACTTAGTGCTCTGTGTGAGGTTTAGAAAAAGGAGAGGAGGAGGATTGGTGATGGAGAGAGGGAGAGAGATTGAGACAGAGACAGAAATTCATATATATTGGGATTTGCTGTAGGGAAGTGCGAATCAAGGAGGCCCTGAAACCTAGCCCTGTGAGAATATTCAGTCTATATATCCTAGATTTGGCTGTGAATTTGAGGAAACTTACCAGAAAATGATACATGGCCATATGCGTGGCTTTCAGTGTAGAGTTGTGATATAGAGAAGGACTTGCCACCTAACCACATATGTGTATGTAAGCTTTGTCTGTGAGGGAGAACATTCAGTACCTGATATCTAGTAGTGTGTGTGTGTCTGTCTGTGTGTGTTTAGGTTATGGTGATGATACCTAGTGCTTTGTGTGTAAGAAGTAGAAAGGAAGAAGAGAGAGGAATAGAAGGAGAGACAGAGAGAGAATGGGAGAGAACAAGAGTGTTTATATATTTGGGACTTTGATGTACAGAAGTCAGAATCAAGGAGGCCCTGACACCTATAGCTTGGTATATATTCAAGGCTATATACCCTGGATTTGATTGTGTATTTGAGTGAAATGATCAGGAACTGATACATAGCCATATATGTGGCTTTAAGTGTAGGTTATGAGATATATAGAAGGACTTGTCACCTACACATATATGTGAAAATAAGCTTTGTCTGTGAGGGGATAATATTCAGGATTTGATACCTAGCAGTGTGTATGTGAGTGAGTGTATTAGAGGACAGCCTTGACTAGGGTTATGATACATACTGTACCTGACAGCTTTCTTTCTCTCTCTCCTCTCCCACACTCTGTATTTATGTTGTGGAATTTTGTTATTCAGAATTGGGAACTCAGCAGGTCCTCACATATCACTCTGTGTATTTTTTTGCCTGTCTGGGAGCAGGAACCTTGCAGCACCTGAGACCCAGGTGCTGAGTGGAATTGGATGTAGGTATTTAGCAAACCTGGTCCTTAGCCATACACTGATTGAGGCTTTGCCTGTGAGGGGAAAATGTCTGGACCTGACGTATAGTCCAGTGTATGAGTGCATGTGTGCATACATGTATGTGTTTTCATGGCTTTTGCTAGTAAACATGTTCATAAGTACATGTGTGTGTGTTCATGGGTTTGGTTGTCTGCTAGGGGACAGAGAGAAGGACTTAACATTAATCTTAAGTGCGTGTGTGGCACTGGCTATGGTGAAGGGTATACCTAGCCTGAGGTAACACCTAGCCTTACATGTGTATATAGAGCTTTGCTATAGGGGAGGTGTTAACAAGTATGATCTGACACAGACACAAATGGGGCCTTTGACTGTAGGGGGGCTCTTCCTTGAAGGTCGTGTTATTGGGGTTGGGGTTGGGCTTTGGCATTAATGGAGCAGAAACATAGCATATGAAACCTAGTCATGTGTCTGTGTGTGGGGGGGAAGGATTGGCAATGGTAGAGGTAGTACCTAGCAGGCCCTAAGACCCAGCCCTGTGTATTGGGCTTCAGCTCCAAGGGGAGGGATACCTTGAAGTGGAAATTTCTGCTTTCTTTGAGGACTGAATTTTGTCAGGTGATGTACTGCTGCAAGCTGGGCATGTGATGGTTTGCCAGGGTTGGCTTGTGAGAGGGGATGTAATGTTTTGCTGTAACCCCTCACATGCGAGAGGCATGATTTTGTCCAGCTAAATAGGGGCCACCTTGCTCGACCTAACACCTACCCATGCTTGGAGTGTTGGATGTGAAAAAAAATTAAGACAGTAACAGGTAGTCATCTATGCTGTGTATATGGGGATTTGGACCAGGGCTAAGGATTACCTAGCAAAACCTGACACTGAGAGGTGTGTGTTGGGTTTTCGTTCTAGGAAATTAGCTGTCTAGTGGGCATGCACCTGCTAGATAATTTTAGGAAGTATGTAGGGGCATATGTGCTTAGATAGATATGTGTGTGGTAGACTGGCTATAGGAGAGGGAATGACTAGCAGGATATGGCACCTAGACCTATATGTATTATGTTGGGCTGTCTGTGGAGAAGGTTACTTAGCAGGAGCTGAACCACAGCATTGAATGTGAAACTTTGATTAGGATGTTATAACTAGCAGGCCCTGGGTGTGTGTGTGTGTGTGTGTGTGTGTGTGTGTGTGTGTTTTTGACTGTAGGTAGGTGAAGTACCTGACACTTGGCTGTGTAGATGGGGCATTAGCTGTAGGGTTATACCTAGGAGGATCTGACTTAAACCTTTGGCTGAAAACGGGCTTGAAACCTAACAGTACCTGAAACCTGTGTGTTGAGTCTTTGGCTGTGTGGTGGGGCACCTGACACCTCACTGTATATGTGATTGTGGGGCTGTGGCTGTAGGGAGGGGGACACTAGCAGGAACTGTCATCAAGAAATCTTGAAGTGACCTAGTGTTCCAACCAGTAGTGTCCCCCTTTCTTTCACCCAGCACTGAATGGGAGATACAACAGTCTTAATATAAACCAGTGTATGTGGAGCAGCAGTGATGTTTAGGGCCATGTGTCCAGCAGGGCCCGATTCCCAGCAGTGTGTGCACACTGGTGCCAGGGGTGGGAATTGTGCACTTGGACTGAGCACTGTGTGGTGGGTAGCAGGGTGGTATACAGCAGGGACTTAGTAGTTTATGTGGCATTGCAGGGGAGGAGCTGTAATCACCTGGGACACACCTAGAGTTCTATGTGGGGCTTTTCAAGGGAGCAGACAGCACTCATGAACCTCATAGTATGCCCTGGGGCGCATATTTTCACAACACTCTGCTATATATAAAGGCTTGCTGCATTTCCTTCCCCTGCGTCTGAAACCTAGATTTACTGATGATGTCAGACCATAAAAACACTTTAACCAACAACCCCACATTGACTGCTGCATTCAAACTACATTTCTATCCAAGTGCACACCACCTCTTCCTCACATTCATTGCTAGTTAACAAGAGTGAAGCACACTCTCTAAGCATTCACTACATACACACGTGCACACACACATACATAGACATACACATGTGCACACACACAAACACACAGAGCTCTTTAAAACAGCAACACCACTGCTTCACATGAAGGGCTATATATCAGGCACTGCTGGACACCTGGTACCCTACAGAAACTTGATGTGTGTTGAGTCTTCTTGACCTAGGCAGCAACTGACTGCTCCCACCCATCATAACCTGCTGTGTTCATGACCCTCCAGGGCATTTCCCAGCTGCTCCCACACAGAGTCATCTCAGTGTGAGGAGATGCACCCCTAGAGGCCTTACTAGATACCCCCACCCTGCTGCCAACAGTCCCCTGCAATGCTAGTCATGAGGTCCCCTGGACACTCCTTCCCCTGCCACCAAAGCCTGAAATGCAATGTTTGGTTTCAGGCCTTGCTGGAGAAATGGCTGGGCCCTTATGCACTACTATGTATCAGCTCCTTCAGGACTCCCCAGTTCTAAAATGTACACAATTCCTGACAACAGGACTTGTATAACAAGCTTCTCTTCCTATACCTGAATTGCTGTCCAGAAGGAGTGCTAATCTTCAGCCACACTAACACCCCCTGCTACTTTCTAGGCAGCAGACTGGTGGTGTTATAGCTTGAAGCCTAATATTGTGTGCATGAGTACAATGTGCACAGAGTGGCAGTGAGGGGCTGATGCCTAGAATCTTGCATGTGTCAGGGACAGGGTATCTAGCAGAGCCTTAAATATTGCAGTGTTGTTGGCCAGTATTGTATATTGGGGCAAGAGGTTGTCAAGCTTGTACAACACCTAGCATGTCCTGTGGGCTGGAAGAGTGGTGTTCAAGTGAAACTGATACACAGCACTTACATGTCACTGCAGTGTAGGAATGGCATAGTGTTCAGTGTGGCCTGGTAACTATCAGTGGGGCCTGATACACAGCACATTAGGTGGCATTAGGAGAGAATTCCAGCCGAACCTGGTGCTGAGCAGTGTAGGTTTGACATTAGCAGGACAACATCCAGCAATGCTCTTAAAATTTTGAGATGTATGGCAGAAGGAGAAGCTCCCAGCATGGTCTGATAGCTAGTAATTTATGAGGTTAAGAGGTCAAGCATATCCACATACCTAGAAATAGATGTGTGATTATGGGTGTGGAGGTGCATTCAACAACTTTGATGAATAACACTGGATGACAGAGAGGAACAGGGAAGAAGAGGGTGTCCAGCTGCGCCCAATACCCACTAGGTTTATGTTAGCTTATGAAAGAACTGGAAGAACTGGTGTCCTTCAAGGTCTGGTAAAAGGCAGATGTGATGTCCAATAGTGCCTGACACTTCAGAGAGTGTAAGGCATCCTGGGAGTCGCCATAGCCTGAGACCTAGCTGTGTAAGTGAGGAAGCTGCAGGGTGGCATGTTTGCCTCAGAGCCTCCAGCTGGCACTGTAGAAATGGTTGTGCAGTGTCGGAATGCCCAGCATGTCTGACATCCTCAGGTTTATAATTGTTGATGTGATGCGGTATCCAGCAGGCCCTGATACTCACACAGTAGTACATTTCGCTGCGGCCTGCAAACAGCAGTGTGTGTACATCTTCAATAGTGTGAGAGTCAAGTGGGGCCCAATAACTAGGCATGTATTTTTGGGTTCAGTTGTAAGAGAGTATCTTGCATAGTCTGCTAAATAGTAGTTGATGTGGGGTTAGGTGGGGGATTTTCGGGATCCAATGCCTTGGGATAAATATGAATAATGCATGAGGGTTTATACAGTAAGACATGATAACTAGCAGTCCATGTGTGGTTTGGTTGGAAGTCATGCATGCCCCAACACAAAGAAATGAATGTATGGTGTGTGTGTGTGTGTGTGTGTGTGTTTTTACAAGTGTATGTATGTTGTTGTTCAGCAGGCCCCAAGAGCTGGAAATGGAAATGAGGTGTATGGGTGTGATGTCCAGCACTGCATTATACCTATTGTTGTATGTCAGAGCAGGAGGATTCCAGGAGTGTTTGAAGCAAAAAGCAAATGTGTGTCATTGACAGGAAGTAGAGTGTCCAACAGGGTCTGATGCCTTTCATTGAATCTCTGTTGATGTTGTGGTTACATATATGGCTATGTATCAGTTCCTGATCATTTCACTCAAATACACAATCAAATCCAGGGTATATAGCCTTGAATATATACCAAGCTATAGGTGTCAGGGCCTCCTTGATTCTGACTTCTGTACAGCAAAGTCCCAAATATATAAACACTCTTGTTCTCTCCCATTCTCTCTCTGTCTCTCCTTCTATTCCTCTCTCTTCTTCCTTTCTACTTCTTACACACAAAGCACTAGGTATCATCACCATAACCTAAACACACACAGACAGACACACACACACTACTAGATATCAGGTACTGAATGTTCTCCCTCACAAAGCTTACATACACATATGTGGTTAGGTGGCAAGTCCTTCTCTGTATCACAACTCTACACTGAGAGCCACGCATATGGCCATGTATCATTTTCTGGTAAGTTTCCTCAAATTCACAGCCAAATCTAGGATATATAGACTGAATATTCTCACAGGGCTAGGTTTCAGGGCCTCCTTGATTCGCACTTCCCTACAGCAAATCCCAATATATATGAATTTCTGTCTCTGTCTCAATCTCTCTCCCTCTCTCCATCACCAATCCTCCTACTCTCCTTTTTCTAAACCTCACACAGAGCACTAAGTATCATCACCTGCAAGGAACCTCCTCTCCTACACAGCCACCCCCCTCGCCTTAATTAGATGTCAAGCCAAGCTAGGTATTGCCTGCCAGTTTTACAGAGAAACAGCCATACATGCTTGATTTTGCTTGGTTCCCTTTCTCCTGAAGTGAAAGCAAAACTTAAACATACAAGTCTACCTGTCATGTCCTGCTACATAATCCTTCTCCATCAATCTAAGCCATATATCTAAGTACCCAGCTAGGAGTTCCACCCTGCTACATCTCCCCTCCATTACAACATAATCCCGTAATCAGAACAAGCCACATGTCAGGTTCTGCTTTTTAGCTCTTATGTTTCAGCCATGATCCACAGACACACACATAGCTAGGTGACAGGTCTTGCAAGACACGTCCTTTCCCTACTGCCATAGCCTAACATATCATACGCTGAGTATCATCTCCTGCTGTGCATCTTCTAGCCTTCAGCCACATGTCACCACACACTGCTAAGTTTCAGGTCATGCGGATTACAAACATTCCTACAGGAAAAAGCCCATACATAAACATAAACAAGCAAACAAGCAAACACACACACACACACACACACACACACACAGAGAGAGAGAGAGAGAGAGAGAGAGAGAGAGAGAGAGAGACAGAGAGAGAGTTAGGTACCAGCTTATATTAGGTATCCCCTCTTTTACAGCTGAAGCCCCATAGGCTGGTGGTCTGAGTTTTAAATCCTGTGAGGCATGCCCTTTCTTAGGAATAGACAATACACACAGGACTAGGTTTCAGATCCTGCTAGCTACCTCCTCCCCTAATGCAAAGCTAAATTCAGAAACATTGCTGGTTGACAAGTACTGCTCCACACTTCCCACACCAATGATCAAATGCTAGGTACAAACAAACACACACCCTTGCACATATGCAAATACATACATGGTTGTGTCTTGCCCTTGAAGTTAATTCATCCCCTACAAGCAAAACTCTCCAAAATGGGCTACTTGTGTACTCTGCTTGATACAATCAACATCCACTTTTTCTCTGGTCTCACCCTCCCTGTCTCCCTTCTCTTTTTTTCTCTTTACTATACACAACTATATATATCAATTCCTGGCAGGTATTATACTCTATAACTAAAATGCCACAGAGGAATCCTGGTGCACGCCATCATTATGAGTTTCCCCTGTCCTGTAGTCAAAGCCTCTAATTTACACACCTAGTATTTACTCCTGCACAGCCAAAGCCACATATACACATACAGATCAAGGGATCCAGGCCTGCTGCATAGGTCCTCCCCTACAACAAAAGTTCCTCTAACAAGGATGTTGTCAAGCCCTGCTAAGTAACCCAACCACTCTCTGTTCCTCCATTGCTCATACCCACTCCAAAGACTGGGAACTAGGAACTGAAGATGTAAAGAACTGGCAGCACCTGTCTTTCTAGATCTGGGTTATACATTTACCCAGAAAATGGCTCACAAAGAAAGATGGTTAAAGATGGTGCTAAGCCTCTGAAACTAGGCTTATGATGTTGCAGTTGCTGTAAGGTTATAGGACTCATTTGCTGGATGGATGACTAAAGCTTGATGAGGGATCCTAGCCCACTTGGGTAGTTCCAACCTTCCAGTTGGGCCTGTGTTGCATAAGTAAACCAAGCAAGCCATAAAGAGGAAGCCGATAGCCTTGTTTTCAGTGTCTGCTCCTGCTTAAACTCCTGCCCTAACTACCATAAATGGTAGAAATTCATCAGGTCAAATGACCTCTTTTCTGCACACATTAATTGTTGTCATGATGTCTGTCAGCAATAGAAATTACACTAGGACAATATCACAAGACTGACATCATTGTTGGGATCCTATTGCCTCCACCTCCTAAGAGTCAGGATACAACTATGTACTGCAGCATTAAATTGATAATTAGAACTTCTCAGATGAGATAGATGTCACAGAAAACATAAGTCAACATCTAGGAAATCAGAGAGGTGAGTATATGGTTAATGAAGTTAATCATAGCAAGTATCTTCAAGCAGCTGAGCTAGAGATATTTAAGAGTGAAAATGAGAAATGTGGTGCAAGAAGTATACAGGGATGTGGAGGAGGAGACTTTGACTTCATTTTTAATGCAGTGAGAAGACACCAGAGGATAGGAACAGAGGAGTGACAGCATCTGACTTGGAAAGTCAGACATGGAACACACATGTGAGGGCAACATTGATTACAGTGACATCAGTTTAGGCAGCTTATAGAAATGTGGTGATGCTCTGGCTTGTTCTACATCAAAGTTCAATCCCAAGGTGAATGTACCACCTACATTTGGTGTGAGGTGCTTCATTAGGTCAGAATATATATGCTTTATTAGCTACATGAGCATGCTTACATGCTTGTGTGTATGCAGATACCCTGATCATGAGATCAGAGGATGTGTACCCTTCTGAATCTGCCCACAAAATACATCCTGGAGTATGGTTTGTGAGATCAGAATGGATATCACTCCTACATCATTCCATGTCACCTCACCTCTTCCACCTACAAACAAGCACCAGTTGTTGTTTTGTTGTTGTTGTTGTTTTGTTTTGTTTGTTTGTTATTTCCTGCAAAACTGAAATCCAGGCACCACACACCTAAGAACATCTAAGAACATCCAACCAAGAAACACCAAGCATCAACCAAAGCACTGAAGACAAATTTGTCAAAAAGAATTAACAAACTAAATCCAGATGAGCAAGCCCAATACAAAATCAGAAGTAATATGAGAAATACAAGAGAACCTGGCCCCTCCACTACATGATTAGTTCCAAAGTAATGCCCAACTGCAAGTGTCACTTAAAAACTTCAAGACAAAGTATGGAATGACTTTATCATGTCATTCTTTTTTCTAAAGAACTTTATTTTTTCTAAAGTAGTAAAAAAATCTCTTGTTCTTTATGGAATTAATAACAGAGTTAAAAGAACCTTATGAAAGTAGAATGTAACAAAAAGACATAAGTACTAGAGGAAAACAATGCTGGAAAGACATGCATGGTATGTACTCACTTTTAAGTGGATATTAGCCATACAGAACAGATAAGCATGCTACAATCTACAATCAACAAACACAAAGAAGCTTACTAACAAGGAGGACAAAGGAATGCTATTTAAATCTCACACAAGCAGATATCTGGAGTATGTGGAGAAGGCAACTCAATGGGAAAGGGGGTAGGAAAGGGAATGGGGATGGGGGTCAGGCGTGGGGGATGCAGGACTAGGAGAGAGAAAGGAAATTGGTGCGGGGGGTATCTCTTGGGTGAGGGGGGCACCCAGCTGTCCACATTTGGAGAATTCTTGTGGTGCAGTTTCTTCTCCTGTAGAATCTCATGGCCAAAATCAATAAAAGGCTGGACTTTGAATGAACAATCATCAGTCACAAGGGCAGTGGATCTCAAGTAGGGAAGGAGGATGAGGCTTTATATGGCTGCCATTTCTATGTTTCCATTGAAGTGGCAGTGGATAGAAAGAAAAGGTGAGGAAGTGGTACCTCTGAAGAACTCAGAGTGTGATGGCTATTCTTGGTTGTCAATATACTGTATTGGAATTAACTACAATCCAATCAACTAGGATACTCTTGAGGGATTTTTTTTTTTATATGTAATGGGAAGACCCACTCTAATCCTGATCTTTGAAGAGGACAGATATGCCTCTATTCCAGGTCTTTTGAGGTCAGAAATGAGACATTTAATCTGGACATAAGCATGAGGGACATGGAAGAAGGAATGTTTCTTATTCTACCTGAATCCTCTTACTCAAGCTGTGTTATTACCATGATGCACCCTGCTGTTCTCGCACAGTAAGCACTTATTCAGGAAAATGAGATATTTGGGACCATGGATTTTCCTGACAGTACACAGCCCATCAGTCCCAGCAGCAAGAAACCACTGGCTGTTTCCAGCCTTTTTGCCGTGCCCTTCCCCACCAGACGTTCAGCTGGATGTCCTCCCTCAGAGATGGCTAAATGATTCACCTCTCTTTAAACACTTGGACCACAAAGAATTATATTTGCATATTTGGCTATTTGTCTTTTTCTCTGTCTATTAATGTGAGACTTTGTAATTCACAAAGTAAGCCATCTATGCTCCCAAGTATAACTGTCTGTGTAGTTTAGCTTTTATAAATTGGTGTAGAATTTCTCTTCCAAAATGAAAATGTATGAATATTTACAAACTGAGGTGGAAGAATCTCCTGTATAGTTTCTGAAATGTGTGCTGTTCTTTGCAAGGGTTTCATTCTTCTTAGAGAAATAAATTAACTCATGAATTTTTCTTTAATCTGTGGATATTTTTGCTCTCTGTTTCAATCCCTGACTTCATCAGGAATTCATCTTCATAGACAGCTGCAGAAATTGCATGGCTGCATTTTCTTCAAATATTAGCCATTTGTGAAATGCCATGTATTTCAGTCTTGATGTAAAGAAATGCTTTGATATGCTACTTTCTTGTACAGAACATAGGTGTTGGGAAGGTAGCTATTTGTTTATGTTTATACAGACTTGTCTGCATATGTGCACATGTGGCTGCAAGAGATATAAGCCTTGAGTGTGCCAGCCTCTTTGATTTTTTTTTTTTAAATTAAAATCACACACAAGCACAAAAAGCAGAGGGTTGTGCTGCTCTATGCCTGTGGGAGTCATAAGATAATTAGTGAGAGTCGGTTCTCTGTTTCAGCTATGTGAATTCCTGAGGACTTAACTAAGACCATCAGGCTGGGGTCCAGACTCCTTTACATGCTAAGCCATATCACTAGCCATTGTTAGCCTGGGATTATCTTATGTAGAACAGGATGCTCTAAATCTCAGGGATTCACATGTCTCTACCTTCTGAGTGCTGGGTTATAGGTGTGCAATACAATACCTGGCTTCAGGAATTATATAGGGTCACTGGAAAATCCTTCTAAACATTTACAAAAGAAATTACCCCAGTGCCACAGCCACCTTTTTAATTTGGCAGTATAGGGGACTGACATCTACCAGTGTGCTACAGCTCCTGCTCTCCAGGTCCTGTCTAGGTAAGAAGGTGATGATATCCTTACTATCCCATTCTTTGAAGCTAGCCTTTCATAAATACCCAAATCCAGGAAAGGGCAGAAACAACAATGTGTATGTGTCATGAGCACAAATGAAAACCTGAGAGCAATCAGTTCATTGTCAAGGTGTGGCTCAGGCAAGTCTGTCATTCCAGGACTTGGGGACATAGGAAGAAAGGTCAAGTGTTGAAGCCTAGCTTAATAGCAGCCTTTAGGAACTCTCAAACAAACAAAGAAATAAAACCACCACTAAAGTACACTTAGTGCAAGTATAAAAAGGAACCACACCTGGGACTCCAGGTTTGCACAAGAAATAAGATATAGCCAGGTTTCCTTGCCCTTCGTCTCTCTGTGTCCAGTCACAAGCATGCCAGAGGGCTTCTGATGCCTGGACAGGCATGCCATGAGAAGATGAGGTTGGAGCATAAAAGATAAGAGACCTGCTGAGGACCCTGGTATTGCCAGGTAGATTGAGGGAAGGGAGCAGGAGAACTTTTGTCCACATCGACACAATAGTTTGGGTGATATACTCACATATAGAAAAATAAATATATATAAGAATGCATTTTATTTGACAAGTGGTATGCCACACTTGGAAACTGTCTAAAGAATCAGAGTTCTGCACAATGTCTAAACAACATAAACAATGCACCTTTCACCATGAAATTCCAGCATTTATTAATGCTTGCATATGTTAGGTGCTGCCTACAACATGCATATTTATCTAGAGGTTACAAGTCCATAGCAGATAATAATAATCCTAAAATAGTATTACTATGAACATAGTTAAACAATGCTGTTGTTTTAAAAAGACTAATCATTCTACAACACACTTAGCATTGGTCCATCAGTCTGGCCCTGTGAATCATCGCCAGGACACTGCCCTCAGTGTCCCTGTCAACTCTCCTTGCAGGTTCAGGATTGCTGGGATGCAAACCAGGCGTTGGGACAGGTGGAAGCAGAGACTTTGCCTTCCTAGGCTCTACTGCATCTGAAAACCAACTGTGAGAAGGGCCCATGACTCAGGCACTGCATCTGAAAACCAACTGTGAGAAGGACCTATGACTGGTCCATGAGGTCAGGAGAGGCCAGAAGCCTGGAAACTCAGCTTCATCTCACCCTCTGCTCCAGGTGAGGTGAGCCACATTCAAGCCTGCCACCTCATCCCCTTCACAGGACCACACCTCCTCGAGAACCATAAATTGCCTCCTTGGCCAGCCATTCCCCTGGCATATAGCCACACCTCTGAAAGGACCCCACCACAGGCTCACAGACCCTACCTCCAACTGTCAAGGAAGCATGGCCCATGTAGGCTTCTGCCAAACTTCATGGAATGTTCTGGGATATCACTCTCAAAAAAATCCTCACTCCTGGTGCATCCTTTCCTCCAGATCTTAGCCAACACCAGGTATATGGCACTTTTCCTAAGCATACTGGTCACCAGGAGCTTAAGAATCAACTAAATGTCTCCAGCTTGTCACAGAGGTGGCCCTGATCATGGTTCTTGACAGGGTAGGCTTCTGCGAGGATATGAGGTGACTCTAGCTGAGATTCCTAGTAGCAGGGGACATGGAGACTAAAGAGGACACCCTTTTACTAGACAGTACTCCTGGGGAGGGTGGCAAATATCAACCCACCCACTAAAACTTTGACCCCAAATTTACCCTGCCTATAACAAGTGCATGAATATAAATAAACCAGAGATTGAGTAATGTCCCAGCAATGCCTGGTCCAACCTGAGACTTACGCCATGGGGTAGAGCCAGCCTCTGACACTGTTATCAATACTCTGCTATGCTTACATACTGGAACTTAGCATAGCTGTCCTCTGAGAGGCTCAACCCAGCACTGGGTTGAAGCAGATATTGAGACCCACAGCCAAATATAGGGGGAAGCCCAGGAAGTCTTGTGGAAGACTCTGGAGAAGGATAAAAGGACTCAGAGGAAACAGGAGCTCCACAAAAAGACCAACATAGAGAACTAACCAGGGTCTTGGTGGGAGGGTTGTGGAGACTAAAGCACAAACCAAGACCCATTTATGGACTGGACCTAGGCGCCTTACACAGATGTAGACAATGGGCATCTCTGTTTTCATGTGGGTATCCTAGTAAGGGGAACAAAGGCTGTATCTGACATAGACTCTGTTGCCTATTTTTTGTTCACAGTTCCTATGTGGGAAGTGGCCAACGCCTCTTCCAAGAAGTTTATCATGAAAGTTTACTGTCATTGGCCAGCCACAATATGAAAGTAATTTCTGAATAGGTTGCTTCTTGGTGAATCTTATGTGGACAGAGACAAGAAGCAGCCTGTTTAGGGGTGAATGCAAGTTTAGGTTTGTGGGTATTGAGTGGGGAAGTCTTTTGGTTGCACTGCACTTCAAATAAGCCAGGACTCTGGAAGGAGGAAGAGTGTCCTGTTGCTTTTTGCCAGTAAGTTAGGAATCCATCATCAGTCGCTGTTCTTAGTGAGAGAGTTAGTCTCAAGAATATTCAGAGTTCTGCACTAACTTGGATTGCCTTGTTACGGTATTACGGTATTACCATGGTCATGTGTCCCTATATAAAGCATGTCAGGAACCATTTACTGCAGAAGAATATAGAATTTGAATTTGTGCCTTGGGAGTACAAGTCTGCTCTTCTTCCTTTCCTGGTCTTGCAGGGATATCAGTAGGGCTCTAGAAATACCTTTTGCACTGACTGATAGTTTCTTGTATTCGTGTGTAGCAAAGAAGGAAAACTGTCAATGGAGAAACCTGGGGCCACAGAAACATGAATTAGGATGGAATCCACAAAATTCTAGAAGAACCAGCAATGTGATTGGACATGGCTGTGTTCAATGAGTGCATGCTCTTTTGCTATCATAATCCACCCCTCTACTTGCAGAATACAGATGTGTCCATGAGGCACTGAGTCACCTGAGTATTATACATAGAGTCTTGTTTGTAACCTAAGGACAAAGGAATACTCCCAAGAGCAGTGCACACGCCAATCCTGATCATATCTTTCTCACCTTCCTGAAGATAAGCTCTATTGCAATCTCTACAAGTACCTAGGTTTCAGGTTCTTCACAGAAACACACTGTTAGCGTATGTAGCATACACTTCCATTGCATGAGGAAGAAAACAGTAGACCACATGGGGGGACTCGGTAACTCTTTTGGGGAGAAAGAATAAGTGCTCATAGCACTGTTTACATTCTAAGATAGGCTATATCCATGATGCACTATGAAATCAAAGGTTAGAATTTGAAATCCACAAGTCAACTCAAAAGCTCTCTCCCATGGCCTTACTTTTTCTTCTCAGCTTTCCTGGTTCTTTTTGCTTGTTTGTTTTTGTTTTTTGTTTCAGATGTCCCTCCACTCACCCATTCAGAGTTTCAGATCCTGTGCTCCTCAGATATGGTGAGTACTGGTGACTTCCATCCTGGACTCCCTGTAAGGCATTTTCTTAATTGGTGATTGCATCAGGTGGGGGGGCACCAATTCTGGTTGGGGCCATCCATGAACAGGTGATCATGAATTCTATAAGAAAGCAGAATGAGCAAGCTACAAGGAGCAAGCCAGTAAGCAGCACCCCTCAGTGGCATCAGCTCCTGCCTCCACTTTTCTGCCTGTTCCAGTTCTGTCTTCCTTCAACAATGAACTGAGATGTGGAAGTGTAAGTCAAATAAGCACTTTGCTCCCCAGCTGATCTTTGACCATGGTGTTTCATAGCAGCAATAGAAACCGAAACTAAGACACTTAGATTTTTTTTTTTTATTTCTGTATGAGAAATGATTTGTAGTTTTTGATATGCAAATATCACATGTTTTTTTTTTTCTATTATGTCTTTTATGTCTTTATGATTCTTATCAGGATCAATTTACTTTCTTTACTTTTCTTTCTTGCTTGCTTGCTTGCTTTTTTTCTTTATTTTTATTTTTTTGAGATGAGCTTTCTCTGTGTAGCCTTGGCTGTCTTAGACTTGCTTTGTAGACCAGGCTGGAACCCAGCTTTTTATATTTTTGATAAATTTTAAAATTGAAATATAATTATATTACTTCATCTGTTCCCTCCAGCATCTCCCATGTTTCTTCCCCTCAACCTCATATCTTCCCCTCATTTCATTTCAAATGGATAGGCTCATTTTTGTTGTTAAACACACACACACACACACAGAAAGAGAGTCACTCACTCACATTAATCTCCTCTATAGGATTAACCACTTTTCTTCTTTTTCCAAGATTTTCTTTCTTTCTTAGAATTGGACTATATTACCTCAAGATTTACTTCTTCAAATAGTGTCAAAGAAGGTATTCAATGGGCTACTTAAAGGTATAGATTAAGGATTTCAACTATACTGAGGAACTTTTAAGCCATTTTTTTCAAATATTATTTATCCTCTTTCTATTTTGATATAGTATCATAAAATCTCTAAATCTCTATTACATTTCTTTAATCTTTTATTCTATCTGTCCTACAGTTGAGTAATTTCTATTGACTTATCTTCTAAGTGATTCTTTTGTCTGCCATCTTGAGTATCCATGGAAACCCTTCCAGTGAATTGTTTTTAGTTATCATTCAGCTCAATTCCAGAGCTTCCACTTGATTTTTTTTTTTTTAAAGACAACCAACATAACTTTGGCCACCAGATTTTTGACAAAGAAGTCAAAAGTGCATACTGGAGAAAAGGCAGCCACATCACCAAATGATGCTTAAACATTTGATGTCTCCCCTTAGAAAAATGAAATCAAATCGTTTTCTTTCATATCCTAGCTTCAGATAGATAAAAAACCTCAACATTAAACCTGAAACTCTGGAACTGCTAGAGCAAAAGACAGGGAGTCCTCCATACAATGTAAGCACAGATAAAGACATTCTCAGTAGCTTTCTCAGTGCTCAGTAAATAAAGCCAGTATTTGACAAGTGAGATCTCATGAAACTAAAAAGCCTCTGTGCAACACAGGAAACAGTCATGTGGAACATATTTCAGATCAGGATTAAACTTTTGCTAGCTATACATTTGACAGAGGATTAATAAGAAGATTATACAAAATCTCATTTAAAAAATAAACATAAGAAGTGTCTTCCATGAACAAAGTCATCTCTCTCTCTTTTTTTTTTTTTTTTTTTTTTTGGATGGAGAGAAGTTTAATATCGTTGCCTGAACATAGTGCCCAGCTCATACCTTCATAGGACAGGGTGTGAAGGGAAAGAGGCAACACCTGTCATCAGCTGCCACAGAAGGTAGGAGAGAAGCCCATAAAGATAAAAGTTCCCAACTAGTACTCCAGAGCCATGTCTTGCTGCTGCTTAACATGATTTCTCCCCACTGTCAAGTTCATGGTCTCTGAAATAATAAACAAGCCCCCAATTAAATGCACATTTTAAAAATAAGCATGGTATCTTTTCACAGCAATAAGAACAGTAACTATGACAGGTCCTTATAGGGAGTCTGCCACTATTGTTTTGTTAAATAGTCACAGTGTTAAACTGCACTCCAAATATTTATATTTCTATAGTAGTGATGTTCTCAAATCTGGGGTCAGAGGGGCCCTCAGAGACTGTGCACCAACCAAGGACCGTACATAGAAGACCTATGTCCCCTGCTGCAATGTGGCAAATAAGCAACTCGGTCTGTCTCTGACATGGACTCTGTTGCCTGCTCTTCGATCACTTCTTCCTTGCCAGGCCACAGAGCAAGAAGATGCAGTCAGTCCTGATGAGACTTGATAGGATAGGGTCAGTTGGAAGGGGAGGCAGGCTTTCCCCTTCTGAGGACTAGGCAAAGAGAATGGAGTGAAGAGGGAGGGAGGATGGGACTGGTATGAAATGAGGGAGGAAACTATGTTTAGGATGTAAAGTGAATAAATTAAAAAAATAAATTTGAGTAAAAAAATGAACAGTGCTATTCTCATCGAGGTCAGAGAAGCTTTTGTTTTGAATGGGTAATGTTTAATGCACAGACTCATAACTGGTCAATATGCTAAGAACAAGACACTGTTGAGATATCAGGCATATACACCATTCCTCCAAGACATAAGAGAGGAGACAGAAAGAATGTAAAGAATGTGCATGGATGTGACATAGTTGATGCACCATGAATGCACAGCAGCAGTGACTACTTTCACAAGACTGGATGAATCAACACTCTCTCCTGAATAGATGTAGAGTTTGTCAGAGGATCTCTATAGTAGAGGAACAATAATCAGTTAAAATTTGCAAGGAGAGAAGCCCTATTTTCCTCAGTGATGTAGCCACTGGCATATTGACCCCATTCAAGGAAGTAACTCTCACCCATTCTCACTGAGGAAACTCTAATTCAATCTAGTAGGTCACATACAACACAGACATGAAAGTATACAAAGAGATCTAGGAATAACAAAGATTTTACATGCCCTGGGAAGAGTGTAAGAAATGGTAATGTGGGGGTGAAGACTTTAATTAAAGAACATATATATCACTATAAAAATGGGGGGGCACTGGAGAGGTGGCTCAGAGGTTAAAAGCACTGGATGTTCTCCCAAAAGTTCATTTCCCAGAAACCACATGGTGACTCATAACCATCTATAATGTGATCTGTTACCCTCTTCTGGCATGCAGGCAGAATACTGTATGAATAGTAATAAAAATAAATAAATCTTAAAAACAAAAGAAAGAAAGAGGACATGAAGTTGGGGGACACAGAAGGAGAATATAGGTAGATCTGGGAGAAATTAGAAGGGAACATGATCAAAATACATTGTATGAAATTCTCAAAACAATAATTAAAAAAGAAAAATATCAACAAAAAATTCATTTCTTAACATCAAGGAAAAAAAAAAAACACCCTGAAAAAATCTCCACTGGAAAAAGTTATTGTTGATACTTTTCATCTTTTTCTTCAGTTCTTTGAACACACATTCTGTGGTGGTTTGAATGAGAATGGCCCTCATAAGTTTATGTATTTGATTACATGGTTTCCCAGTTTGTGAGACTGTTTGGGCTGGATTAGGTGGTAGGTCCCTGTTGTAGAAGTTACGACACTGGTGGTGGGCTTTCAAAAGTCTATGTCAATTTCAATTTCCCCATCTCTGTTTTGCTCTCTGCCTGCAACCTGAAGATCAGAGATTACGCTCATTTTTTCTTTCATCCTAGCAACCTCCCCTTTTACAAGTCTCATGAAAGTAGAATAGAGGAATGAAGGCAAGTATGTAAATAACATTTTTTTTATGTGTGAACATCTATGAAGTGTAGTGATTTCTTCAACATGGTGTAAATAATTTATCTCCAGATACGTAACCCACTAGCCTCACTATTTCACTTCTTACCCCTTAATCTCTCCTGGATTTCCCTTAGCATAAATTCCCAAAGTTCAATCTCTTCATCAATGAATTAGCTTTTTGTTTCTACACTGAATTGCCCAAGATAGATTATTCAAAAAAGAAAGAGGTCTTCTTGGGCTGGCTTCAAACTTCTGCTGAGGGTGGCACAACATAGCAAGAGGATGATTTCCAGTGAACAAGGGCATCTTGAGCCAAGAAAGAGAGAAACTGAGAGACTGGGTTTCTTTCCTTTTTGGAGGAAAAGTCTTCAGTGATCTATGGACTTCCTCCTAGTTCTCGCCTCTTCTAGTACCTCGTAATAGTTGACACCCTGGAAACCAGGCTTTTACCTATGGAGTTTTTGGGGCACTGACTCACACCATAGCAAGGCATCTCACATAATTTCTTATCTTTTAATTTCTACTGTCAGGTTGTCATCTAAAGAAACAATCAATTTTAAGCTCCATTAATAATTCATTTTACTACATTTATTACTCAGTAACTTAATATTAAAATGTTACTAGGAAAATTGTTTGTTAATTGATATTGCAGTTAACTTTTAAATATTTTTATCCAACTTAAATTTCTCTTTTATAATTTTCACAACAGAGATTAATATTTTATTGATACTTGGAATTTTATTCTGGCTGGCTACATCATCTTCTTTTACATGAAACTTGACAACTGTCTGTCAAGATTAATAACACCAGGTTTTCTCAGTTTTTTTTACAATATTGTTTTAGTATTTGTGTACTAAATTTTTACTACTTAGTATTAATGATTGAAATATTTTCTTCTTAAGTTTGACTAAATATTCAGTTAATTTTGTCTACATTTTAGTTATCTACTATCATTTGTTTGACCCTCCCTCTGCATGCATGCCACTGGATAGGGAGGTTCTCTGATCTTAGTCTATCAGTTCACATCAAAAGTGGCTGCATTGTCACTATGGCCTGGTAAGGCTGCTCCCCCAGGGGTGATCAAAGAGGAGGCCAATCAGATTATGTCAGAGGCAGTCCCTCTCACAATGCTATGTAACCCAATTGGACTCTGAACTTCCCTGGGCTACATCTGTGCAGGGGTTCTGGGTTATCTCCATGAATAGTCCTTGGTTGGAGTATGAGTCTCTGGGAGGTTCCTGTGTTCAAATTTTCTTGTTCTGTTGCTCTCCTTGTGGAGACACTGTAATCTCCAGCTCTTACTATTTCCCAGTTCTTACATAAAATTCCATTCAATCTGCCCAACAGTTGCCCATCAGGCTCAGCATCTGCTTTGATAGTCTGAAGGGCAGAGGCTTTCAGAGGCCCTCTGTGGTAGGTTCCTAGGTTGTTTCCTGTTTTCTTCTTTTTTCTGATGTCCATCGTCTTTGCCTTTCCAGATGGGGATTGGACATTTTAGTTAGGGTCCTCTCTCTTGCTTAGTTTCTTTAGATGCACAGGTTATAGTGGGTTTGTCCTATGTTGTATGTCTATATGAGTGAGTATATACCATGTGTGTCTTTTTGCTTCAGGGACAACTCACTCAGGATGATCCTTTCCAGATCCCACCATTTATCTGCAAATTTCATGATTTCCTTAATTTTAATTGCTGAGTAATATTCCATTGTGTAGATGTACCACAATTTCTGCATCCATTCTTCAGTTGAGGGCATCTGGGTTGTTTCAGCTTCTGGCTATTACAAATAAAGCTGCTACAAACATGGTTGAGCAAATGTCCTTTTTGTGTACTGCTAGTTATAAAACCATGGAAGAGACACCACCTTCCTGCTGCCCCACAAAAGCTGCAAGGCAGTAGGCTGAGCTAGACACTTCACAGCCCCAACATGGCTGTGTGTCAGGCCACGATGGAGACTTATAGCATATACACGTAAACCTGTAGAGATTGGGCCTTGACTGAGACTTTTATCCACTCATATGCACACATATTCCAAAACTCCACACACAGGTCTGGATGCTTCTCTCCTCACCGTAATTCAACACGTACCAGTGAGTCAAGATTTGACACAGGTCTTCCCGCTGCTCTCTCAAACACCATTGGTAGCAAAAGGCCCTGCTTGAAGTCCCCTCCCTTGATACCTGCTCAAATGCAGGTGAACATGCTCATGTTAGAAGTGGCTGAACCCTTCCCCTCAAAGCCCCATTTACTTTCCTCTATGTCAGGCTTTGCTGTTTACCAACCATGCAGGTCTACATATACTAAGTGCCAGCTGTTTTTAGAGCAACCTGGCAACTCTACATACTGAGCCTCTACTCAGACCCTACTGTACATGAAGGCCACCTTATTCCAACCCAAACCACATGGCTAAGCTAATGGCCATAGTAGACAATCCCCTGCCGCAGTCTTGAAGTACATATTGGATGGAAGCAGAGGAAATGTAATGAAGTGTCTGATGCCAAGCAGTGTCTATGGATGGGAGCTGAGGTCGAGGGTAGAAGAAAGAGAAAATTTCAGGAGAAAATGGCCTGAGAAATATCCACTGTAAGTGTCAGTGCATGTGTGGATGTGGCAGCCAGGATAGGGATGTTAAGCAGGCCATTGACACTTTTTAATATTGGTGGAATCAAGGGTGTGTCCATTAGGGCCTGATATCAGAAGTTTACAAAGTGCAAAAGCCAGGGATGTGTTCAGCATATTCTGCCAACTCTTGTGTAATTTGGGTGGACGTGGAGGATTTGGGCCATGTAAAAGAGTTTACAGCAGGTGCAACATGTGAGTTGAACCTGAGGAACACAGAATGGCTAGTGCATAATATGTTTGTGGCTTTAAAGTTCCCACAAGAGACAGGTACCTAGCAGTGAATGTAGCAGCAGTAACACAGGGAGAGGAACATTCTTGGCCTTATATTTAGAAATGTGAGTATATACGTTGTGGATGGTATGTTGGGGTCATGTTTTGCAGGGCCTGATGACTTCCATTTTTCTGCAGCATCAAGGGGTCTAACTGGGCATGACGAAGAGCACTATATATTGTATGGCTGTGGGGTGGGAGACTGTTGGTTTGATGTATGGTGTGATGAGTATGATATCTACCACATTATGTGGACTGGAGAGGGGATGTCCACTTGCATCTGATGGTAATACTGTAATGCCTGGGACAGTGGGATGGGTTAAGCAGCATAGCCTGATCCCTACAAACTTCCATGTGATAGGCATAACTCTCCCCTGTTAACACCTTCCACATATTGTTAATCTAAAGCTAGAAAGATCACTCCTTAGCAACACGATAGAATTCTCTAGGGATCAGGCCTGGAACAACACCTATTCAACACCTCTTCTGCTCTCCCACCACCAAGGTAAGTTACCAGACTCTGCTAGACATCCCTCCAACCACAATATCAACTGAGATTCAATGAAAGGCATCAGACCCTGTTGGACACACTACTTCCTGTCAATGACACACATTTTCTGTTTGGTTCAAACACTCCTGGCATCCTCCTGCTCTGACATACAACAGTAGGTCTAATGCAGTGCTGGACACCACACCCATATTACCTCACTTACATTTGCAGCTCTTGGGGCGTGTTGAACAACACACATGCACTTGTGCACATGTGCATGGGAACACAGGCTCACACATGTACTCACAAACTTACACAAACACACACCTCAAATTCATATCTAAGTGTTGTACCAAGCTTGTCTTCCCTTCAAACCACACATGAACTGCTAGTTATCAGGCCTTACTGTACAAACCCACACACATTCCTCATAATTATCCCGAGGAATTGGATCCCGAATATCTCCCACCTAACTGCACATCAACTGCTATTTAGAAGATTATGCAAGATACTCTTTTACTCTCTTCCAACTGAACCAAAATGCATGTCTAGTTATTGGGCCCAGCTTGACTCTCACACTACTGAAGATGCACACACACTCCTGGTTTCAGGCCCCAGCACTACAGCACTACATACTACTGTGTGAGTATCAGGGCCTGCTAGATACTGCATCACATCAACAAATATAAACTTGAGGATGTCAGACATGCTGGGCATTCTGACACTCCACAACCATTTCTACAGTGCCAGCTGGAGGCTCTGAGGCAAACATGCCACCCTGCAGCTTCCTCACTTACAGCTAAGTCTCAGGCTCTGGTGACACCTTCCAGAGTGACACGCTGGTGACACCCTGCAGTACACTCTCTGAAGTCTCAGGCACTCCTGGACATCACATGCCCCTCTTTTCAAACCTTTAAGGACACCAATTCATCCATAAGCTAACATAAACCTAGCGGGTATTGGGTGCAGCTGGACACCCTCTTCTTCCCTGTTCCTCACTGACATAAAGTGTTATTCATCAAAGCTGTTGAATGCATGTCCACACCTGTGATCACACATCCAGGTTTAGGTATGGGGTTCTCTTTGATCTCCAACTCCTCATAATTCACTTGCCATCAGACCATGCTGGGAGCTTCTCCTTCTGCCATGCATCTTAAATTTTAAGAGCATTGCATGCTCTTCTGCTGATGACACACCTACACTGATCAACACCAGGTCCTGCTGAAATTCTCTCCTAATGCCACCTAATGTGCTGTGTATCAGGCCCCACTGCTAGCTACCAGGCCACACTGAACACTATGCCATTCCTAAACTGCAGTGACATGTAAATGCTGTGTATCAGGTTCACTTGAACACCACACTTCCAACCCACAGGACATGCTAGGTATCGTACAAGCTTGACAACCACTTGCCCCAATATACACTACTGGCCAAAAACACTGCAATATTTTTTTTTCCATCTTTTTATAACATTTATTTATTTTTTATTAATTACAGTTTATTCACTTTGAATCCCAGCTATAGCAATATTTTTTTTTTTCAATGCAGTTTATTCAGGAACCTTGAACAATCCTAGGACCCAGGGAAAGCCAGCCCACAGCTTAAATAGCCTCTGGGTAGCCAACCCAGGCGTGCCACGTGGGCAATGCAGATAGGTCCACATACATGGAAGCAAGCCAGATCCTCAGCCTTAGCCAAATGTGGAATAGTTCGTGACTTAGAGCACTCACCATCGGGAAGGTGGAAGGCGGAAACCAGCTCCATCTTTAAGGCATAGCATTCCGCAGCTCTCTACAGTTCCCCCTTTTTGTTTTAGACGCATCAGGCAAGAGTAGAGGTCTGATCTCTGATATTAGAAATAAACTGGGACTTTGTACGATGTTCATTTAGGTGTCATCCACCCAAAGAGCATCAGACCCGTCAGATACCTTTTTCTCAGAGGCGGGACCTGGGGCATCAACCCGCATGCAATCAGACATGCTCTTCTCTGGGTCAAAGCGGCCAACCCTGAGTGCAGTGCTTAGCCTCGCATCCTGAGCGTAACATTTTAGCTTTTTATGGTATCCAACCATGCTTGGGGAGAATGTCCTGCTTCAATGGCTGTAAAGGCCTGAATGATCATGGCTGCATCAAACTGTTGTGAGACTCTAATCTTGCATATATACCACAGGCAAACCAAGGAGACCAACACCAGATGGCCTGCTAATGCTCCCATGCCCGCCCATTCCTTCAGATGATTCATGGCTGCAGCAATCCATGATGATAATCCTGTGGCTAGTCCTGCGTCCACTCTGGTAGAATTTACTGTGACAATGACCACTCTCAGCTGCTCCATCGTAGTATCGAATTCTCCAGTCCAATTACCTAAAATATAGCTCGACAATTGTTTAGACAGATTTGCAGCACAGGAAAAATTCTCATGTTATATGCTAGTGACTCAAAGTCCAGCATATTTTCATTGACAGCCAAGTTGAGCGATTTGCCATAGGGTATCAGTTTGCTCCTGCACGAGGTCATTCCTCTGATTGAACATCATCAAGCTTCCTTTTAGTTGAGCATTAATTCCTTTATGTACAACTAAGGCATGAGCTACATTGGCTAAATGATTGATCAGGGTCTGAGTAGTCTGCCCAGTATGACTCATGGCTAATGCCCGGTGGTAGCTCCAACAGCTGCCAATGAGATGGTAGTAACAATGGTGGCTGTAGTTCCAAGATCCCTTTTCTGTCTGAAGAGAGTCATAGCGTGAGGGCATCAATGGGCACAGGCACCCAGTGAGGCATGCGAGTAACCAGGGCATACCTAAATTTACTAGCATTCCAGCATTGGGCAAAAAAGCAAGTATCATTACCACAATAACTTGGCTCTATCTGGCTAATAATGAATAAAAATGGGGATATAGACAAACAGGTGTGGGCTTATAGGAAATAGGAAATATTATGAGAAGCCTTAACCCCTCGTTGGAACATCCTGCGTCAGTTCTAGAACTAGCAGTGGTGGTGTCTGAGGTCTGAGTAGGTAAAGGAGACCATTGCCCCCAGGGGTGAGTTGTGCTCCATGCCAATTGACTAACTCCCTGTTTTCCTCCACTTTTGAAAGTCATTTAAGGTTCTTAAATTATTTTTTCCCTTTTTTAAAAAATTTTTCATCAATTACACTTTATTCATTCTGCATCCCCATAAGCCCCTCCCTCCTCCCCTCCCAATCCCACCCACCCTCCTACCTTTGCTTGCATGCCACTCCCCAAGTCCACTGATAGGGAGGTTCTCCTCTCCTTTCTGATCTTAGTCTATCAGTTCACATCAAAAGTGGCTGCATTGTCCTCTACTATGGCCTGGTAAGGCTGCTCCCCCCCAGGAGGAGGTGATCAAAGAGCAGGCCAATCAGATTATGTCAGAGGCAGTCCCTCTTCACATTACTATGTAACCCAATTGGACTCTGAACTGCCCTGGGCTACATCTGTTCAGGGTTCTGGGTTATCTCTATGAATAGTCCTTGGTTGGGGTATGAGTCTCTGGGAAGTTCCCTGTGTTCAAATTTTCTTGTTCTGTTGCTCTCCTTATGGAGACCCTGTCCTCTCAGCTCTTACTATTTCCCAGTTCTTACCTAAAATTCCATTCACTCCGCCCAACAGTTGCCCATCAGACTCAGCATCTGCTTTGATAGTCTGAAGGGCAGAGGCTTTCAGAGGCCCTCTGTGGTAGGTTCTTAGGTTGTTTCCTGTTTTCTTCTTCTTCTGATGTCCATCCTCTTTGCCTTTCCGGATGGGGATTGGACATTTTAGTTAGGGTCCTCTCTCTTGTTTAGTTTCTTTAGATGCACAGGCTTTAGTGGGTTTGTCCTATGTTGTATGTCTATATGAGTGAGTATATACCATGTGTGTCTTTTTGCTTCTGGGACAACTCACTCAGGATGATCCTTTCCAGATCCCACCATTTCCTGCAAATTTCATAATTTCCTTATTTTCATTGCTGAGTAATATTCCATTGTGTAGATGTACCACAATTTCTGCATCCATTCTTCAGTTGAGGGGCATCTGGGTTGTTTCCAGCTTCTGGCTATTACAAATAAAGCTGCTACAAACATGGTTGAGCAAATGTCCTTTTGTGTACTTGAGCCTCTTTTGGATATATGCCCAGGAGTGGTATGGCTGGATCTTGAGGAAGCGCTATTCCTAGTTGTCTGAGAAAGCGCCAGATTGATTTCCAGAGTGGTTGTACAAGTTTACATTCCCACCAGCAGTGGAGAAGGGTTCACCTTTCTCCACAACCTCTCCAGCATGTGTTGTCACTTGAGTTTTTGATCTTGGCCATTCTCATGGGTGTAAGGTGAAATCTCAGGGTTGTTTTGATTTGCATTTCCCTAATGGCTAGTGAGGTTGAGCATTTCTTTAAGTGCTTCTCTGCCATTCGGTATTCCTCTACAGAGAATTCTCTGTTTAGCTCTGTTCCCCATTTTTTAAGTGGATTACTTGGTTTGCTGCTTTTCAGCTTCTTTAGTTCTTTATATATACTGGATATGAGTCCTCTGTCAGATAAAGGGTTGGTGAAGATTCTTTCCCAATCTGTAGGTGGTCGCTTTGTTTTGATGACGGTGTCCTTTGCTTTACAGAAGCTTTTCAGTTTCATGAGGTCCCATTTATTGACTGTTGCTCTTAGAGCCTGTGCTGTTGGTGTTCTGTTTAAGAAGTTTTCCCTGTACCAATGAGTTCTAGGGTATTTCCCACTTTTTTTCAAGTCGATTTAATGTGTCTGGTTTTATGTTGAGGTCTTTGATCCACTTGGATTTCAGTTTTGTGCAGGAGACAAGTATGGATCTATTTACATTTTCTACATGTAGACATCCAGTTAGACCAGCACCATTTGTTGAAGATGCTATCTTTTTCCATTGTATGGTTTTGGCGTCTTTGTCAAAGATCAGGTGTCCATAAGTGTGTGGGTTTTTTTCTGGGTCCTCTGTTCGGTTCCATTGATCCACCATTCTATTTCTATGCCAGTACCATGCAGTTTTAAAACTGTTGCTCTATAGTACAACTTAAGATCAGGGATGGAGATACCTCCGAAAGATCTTTTATTGTAGAGGATTGTTTTAGCAATCCTGGGTTTCTTGTTATTCCATATGAAGTTGAGAATTTTTCTTTCCAGGTCTGTAAAGAATTGAGTTGGTAATTTGATGGGCATTGCATTGAATCTGTAGATTGCTTTTGGTAAGATGGCCATTTTTACTATGTTAATCTTTCCAAGCCAGGAGCATGGGAGATCTTTCCATCTTCTCATATCTTCTTCTAATTCTTTCTTCAGAGATTTGAAATTTTTTTCATACAAGTCTTTGACTTCCTTGGTTAGGGTTACTCCGAGGTACCTTATGTCATTTGTGGCTATTGTGAAGGGTGTTGTTTCCCTAATTTCTTTCTCAGCCCTTTTGTCTTTTTGTATACAGGAGGGCTACTGATTTTTTGAGTTAATTTTGTATCCGGCCACTTTGCTGAAGGAAACACTGCAATATTTAAGGCTCTGCTAGATACCCCTGTCCCTGACATGTAAGCTCCTAGGCATCAGGCCCTCACTACCACTCTGTGCACATTGCACTCATGCACACAATACTAGGCTTCAAGCCTTAACACAGACCATTCTGCTGCCATAGAAAGTAGCAGGGTATTAGTCTGGCTGAAAATTAGCATTCCATCCAGACAGCAATACAGGTATAGGAAGAGAACCTTGTTAGACAAGGCCCATTGTCAGGAATTGTGTACAATTTAGAACT
>JAEOAE010003771.1:0-37533 GCA_036365155.1 Meriones psammophilus | reverse complement strand
GTCATTACTTTGGAAGCAAGGATTTTAAGTGCTCTGAGTCCATTTCATTGGAAGCGGGTTTTAAGTGTTCTGGTATCCTTTAGATTTTTAAGTGTTCTGTGGTCATTTTGTTGAAGTGGTTCTTAAATGCCTGGAGTCATTTACTTGGAAGCAGGTTTTTAAGGGCCTCGAGTCATTTCTTTGAAGAGTGTTTTAATTGCTGTGGAGTCATTTTTTGCTTTTCAGCTGGTCTTTAAGTGTTCTGGTGTCCTTTCTTTGAAGCGGGTTTTAAGTGCTCTGAGTCATTTATTTGGAAGCAAGTTTTTAAGTGTTCTCAAGTCATTTTGTTGAAACGTTTTTAAGTGTTCTGGTGTTCTTTCGTTGGAAGCAGGTTTTTAATTGCTGTGAGTCATTTTGTTGAACTGGTTTTTTAAATTCTCAGGAGTCATTTTGTTGGAAGCGGGTTTTTAAGTGCTCTGGAGCCATTTCGTTGGAAGCGGGTGTTTAAGTGCTCTGGAGTCATTTCTTTGGAAGCCGGTTTTTACGTGTTCTGGTATCCTTTCGTTGGAAGCAGGTTTTTAAGTGCTCTAAGTCATTTCTTTTGAAGCAGGTTTTAGTGCTCTGAGTCATTTAGTTGGAAGCGGGTTTTAAGTGCTCTGGAGTCATTTATTTGAAAGCAAGGTTTTAAGTGCTCTCGAGTCATTTTCTTGAAACGGTTATTTAAGTGTTCTGGTGTTCTTTCATTGGAAGCGGGTTTTAATTGCTGTGGAGTCATTTTGTTCAATCGGGTTTTAAATGTTTCAGGAGTCATTTTGTTGAAGTGGGTTTTTAAGTGCTCTGGAGCCATTTCAGTGGTAGCGGGTTTTTAAGTGCTCTGAGTCATTTGCTGGAAGTGGGTATGTAATTACTCTGGATTCATTTCTTTGGAAACATTTTTTTATGTGCGCTGAGGTCATTTTATTGGAAGCGGTTTTTAAGTGTTCTGGTGTCCTTTAGTTGGAAGTGGGTTTTTATGTGCTCTGGGGTCATTTCTTTGAGTTGGGTTTTTAAGTGTTCTGGTTCATTTCCTTGAAGCAGGTTTTAAGTGCTCTGGAGTCATTTCTTTGGAAGTTGGTTTTTAATTGCTGTGGAGTCATTTCTTTTAAGTGGGGTTTAAGTGTTCTGATTCATTTCTTTGGAAACAGTTTTTATGTGCTCTGAGGTCATTTTTTTGGAAGCATGTTTTTAAGTGTAATGGTGTCCTTTCTTTGGAAGCGGTTTTTAAGTGCTCTGGAGTCCTTTCTTTGGAAGCAGGTTTTAAGTGCTCTGGAGTCATTTTGTTGGAAGCGGTTTTTTAAGTGCTCTGGAGTCATTTTGTTGAAATTGGGTTTTTAAGTGCTCTGGAGTCATTTTGTTGGAAACGGGTTTTAAGTGCTTTTAGGTCATTTCTTTGGAAGCAGGTTTTTAAGTGTTCTGGTGTCCTTTGTTGGAAGCGGGTTTTAAGTGCTCTGAGTCATTTCTTTGAAGCGGTTTTTTAAGTGTTCTGGTATCCTTTCGTTGGAAGCGGGTTTTAAATGCTCTGGAGTCATTTCATTGAAGCAGGTTTTAATTGCTGTGGAGTCATTTCTTTGGAAGCGTGCTCTTTAATGCTCTGGTGTCATTTCACTGGAAGCGGTTTTAAGTGTTCTGTTGTCCTTTTTTGGAAGTGGTTTTAAGTGCTCTGGAGTCATTTTGTTTGAAGCGGGTTTTTAAGTGCTCTGGAGTCATTTTGTTGGAAGCGGGTTTTTAAGTGTTCTGGTATCATTTTGTTGGAAGCGGGTTTTTAATTGCTCTGGAGTCATTTCTTTGGAAACGGGTTTTATGTGTTCTGGAGTCATTTTGTTGGAAGCGGGTTTTTAAGTGCTCTGGGAGTCATTTCTTTTTTAAGTGCTCTGGAGTCATTTCGTTGGGGTTTTTTCTGGTATCCTTTTCGTTTGGGAAGCTTTTAAGTGCTCTGATTCATTTCTTTGAAGCAGGTTTTTAGTGCTCTGGAGTCATTTAGTTGGAAGCGGTTTTTAAGTGCTCTGGAGTCATTTATTTGGAAGCAAGTTTTTTAAGTGCTCTGGAGTCATTTTGTTGGAAACGGTTTTTTAAGTGTTCTGGTGTTCTTTCGTTGGAGGCGGGTTTTTAATTGCTGTGGAGTCATTTTGTTGAATCGGGTTTTAAATTCTCAGGAGTCATTTTGTTGGAAGCGGGTTTTTAAGTGCTCTGGAGCCATTTCGTTTGGAAGCGGGTTTTTAAGTGCTCTGGAGTCATTTCGTTTGGAAGTGGGTATGTAATTACTCTGGATTAATTTCTTTGAAACATTTTTTATGTGCTCTGAGGTCATTTTTTGGAAGCGGGTTTTTAAGTGTTTGGTGTCCTTTCTTTGGAAGCGGGTTTTTAAGTGCTCTGGAGACATTTTGTTGGAAGCGGGTTTTTAAGTGTTCTGGTGTCCTTTAGTTGGAAGTGGGTTTTTAAGTGCTCTGGGGTCATTTCTTTGGAGTTGGGTTTTTAAGTGCTCTGGATTCATTTCCTTGAAAGCAGGTTTTAAGTGCTCTGAGTCATTTCTTTGGAAGCAGGTTTTTAAGTGCTCTGGAGTCATTTTGTTGGAAGCGGTTTTTTAATTGCTGTGAGTCATTTCTTTGAAACAGTTTTTTTGCTCTGTCATTTTGGTGTGTAATGGTGTCCTTTCTTTGGGCATTTTTAAGTCTTCTGGTAAGCGGGTTTTTAAGTGCTCTGGAGTCATTTTGTTGGAAGCGGGTTTTTAAGTGTTCTGGAGTCCTTTCTTTGAAGTGGTTTTTTAGTTCTCTGGGGTCCTTTTGTTTGGAAGCGGGTTTTTATGTGCTCTGGAGTCATTTTGTTGAGGCGGGTTTTAAGTGTTTTGGTATCCTTTGTTGGAATGCTCTGGGTTATTAAGTGCTCTGGAGTCATTTCGTTTTAAAGGGCTCTTTAAGCGGGTTTTTATGTGTTCTGGTGTCCTTTCTTTGGAAGTAGGTTTCTAAGTTCTCTGCGGGTTTTAAGTGCTCTGGGGTCATTTCGTTTTTGTTGTTTTAGTATCCTTTTATTTAGTGTTTAAGTGCTCTGGAGTCATTTCTTTGGAAGCTGGTTTTTAAGTGTTCTGGTATCCTTTCGTTGGAAGCTTTATGTTTTTAAGTGTCTCTTGAGTCATTTCTTTGGAGTCATTTCTTTGGAAGCTGGTTTTTAAGTGTTCTGGTATCATTTCGTTGGAAGCAGGTTTTTAGTGCTCTGGAGTCATTTAGTTGGGTTTTAAGCGGGTTTTTAAGTGCTCTGGAGTCATTTATTTGGAAGCAAGTTTTAAGTGCTCTCGAGTCATTTTGTTGGAAACGGTTTTTAAGTGTTCTGGTGTTCTTTCGTTGGAAGCGGGTTTTAATTGCTGTGGAGTCATTTTGTTGGAATCGGTTTTTTAAATTCTCAGGAGTCATTTTGTTGGAAGCGGGTTTTTAAGTGCTCTGGAGCCATTTCGTTGGAAGCGAGTTTTTAAGTGCTCTGGAGTCATTTCGTTTGAAGTGGGTATGTAATTACTCTGGATTAATTTCTTTGGAAACGTTTTTATGTGCAAGAGAGGTCATTTTTTTGGAAGCGGGTTTATAAGTGTTCGGGTGTCCTTTCCTTGGAAGCGGGTTTTTAAGTGCTATGTAGACATTTCGTTGGAAGAGGGTTTTTAAGTGTTCTGGTGTCCTTTAGTTGGAAGTGGGTTTTTAAGTGATCTGGGGTCATTTCGTTGGAGTTGGGTTTTTAAGTGCTCTGGATTCATTTCCTTGAAAGCAGGTTTTTAAGTGCTCTGGAGTCATTTCTTTGGAAGCAGGTTTTTAAGTGCTCTCGAGTCATTTCTTTGGAAGAGTGTTTTTAATTGCTGTGGAGTCATTTCGTTTTAAGCGGGTCTTTAAGTGTTCTGGTGTCCTTTATTTGGAAGCGGGTTTTTAAGTGCTGTGGAGTCATTTCGTTGGAAGCGGGTTTTTAAGTGTTCTGGTGTCCTTTCTTTGGAAGTGGTTTTTTAAGTTCTCTGGAGTCCTTTTGTTGGAAGCGGGTTTTTATGTGCTCTGGAGTCATTTTGTTGGAGTCGGGTTTTTAAGTGTTTTGGTATCCTTTTGTTGGAAGCGGGTTATTAAGTGCTCTGGAGTCATTTCGTTGGAAGCGGGTTTTTATGTGTTCTGGTGTCCTTTCGTTGTAAGCGGTTTTTTAAGTGCTCTGAGGTCATTTCGTTGGAAGCGGGTGTTTAAGTGCTCTGGAGTCATTTCTTTGGAAGCCGGTTTTTAAGTGCTCTGGAGCCATTTTGTTGGAAGCGGGTTTTTAAGTGTTCTGGTATCCTTTCGTTGGAAGCAGGTTTTTAAGTGCTCTTGAGTCATTTCTTTGGAAGCGGGTTTTTAAGTGCTCTGGAGTCATTTCGTTGGAAGCAGGTTTTTAGTGCTCTGGAGTTATTTAGTTGGAAGCGGGTTTTTAAGTGCTCTGGAGTCATTTATTTGGAAGCAAGTTTTTAAGTGCTCTCGAGTCATTTTGTTGGAAACGGTTTTTTAAGTGTTCTGGTGTTCTTTCGTTGGAAGCGGGTTTTTAATTGCTGTGGAGTCATTTTGTTGGAATCGGTTTTTTAAATTCTCAGGAGTCATTTTGTTGGAAGCGGGTTTTAAGTGCTCTGGAGCCATTTCGTTGGAAGCGGGTTTTAAGTGCTCTGGAGTCATTTCGTTTGAAGTGGGTATGTAATTACTCTGGATTAATTTCTTTGGAAACATTTTTTATGTGCTTGAGGTCATTTTTTTGGAAGCGGGTTTATAAGTGTTCGGGTGTCCTTTCCTTGGAAGCTGGGTTTTTAAGTGCTATGTAGACATTTCGTTGGAAGAGGGTTTTTAAGTGTTCTGGTGTCCTTTAGTTGGAAGTGGGTTTTTAAGTGATCTGGGGTCATTTCGTTGGAGTTGGGTTTTTAAGTGCTCTGGATTCATTTCCTTGAAAGCAGGTTTTTAAGTGCTCTGGAGTCATTTCTTTGGAAGCAGGTTTTTAAGTGCTCTGGAGTCGTTTTCACAATTGCAGCGGGTATGTAAGTACCCTGGATTCATTTCGTTGGAAATGGTTTTTTATGTGCTCTGAGGTCATTTTTTTGGCAGTGTGTTTTTAAGTGTAATGGTGTCCTTTTTTGGAAGCGGGTTTTTAAGTCTTCTGGTCTCCTATCGCTGGTAGCAGATTTTTAAGTGCTCTGGAGTCATTTCATTGGTAGCTGGTTTTAGGTGCTCTGGATTCATTTTGTTTTAAGCGGCTCTTTAAGTGCTCTGGATTCATTTCGTTGGAAACGTGTTTTTAATTGCTGTGGAGTCATTTCGTTTTAAGCGGGTTTTAAAGTGCTCTGGAGTCATTTAGTTGGAAGCGTTTTTTAATTGCTGTGGAGTCAATTCGTTTTAAGCGTGTTTTTAATTGCTGTGGAGTTATATCGTTTTAAGCGGGTCTTTAAGTGCTCTGGAGTCATTTCTTTGGAAGCAAACTTTTAACTGCTCTGGAGTCAGTTCGTTGGAAGTGGGTTTTTAAGTGTTCTGGTATCCTTTCGTTGGAAGTGGGTTTCTAAGTGTTCTGTGGTCATTTTATTGGAAGTGGGTTTTTAAATGCTCTGGAGTCATTTCCTTGGAAGCAGGTTTTTAAGTGCTCTCGAGTCATTTCTTTGGAAGAGTGTTTTTAATTGCTGTGGAGTCAATTCTGTTTTAAGCTGGTCTTTAAGTGTTCTGGTGTCCTTTCTTTGGAAGCGGTTTTTTAATGCTCTGGAGTCATCTCGTTGGAAGCGGGTTTTTAAGTGTTCTGGTGTCCTTTCTTTGGAAGTGGGTTTTTAAGTTCTCTGGAGTCCTTTTATTGGAAGCGGGTTTATATGTGCTCTGGAGTCATTTTGTTGGTGGCGGGTTTTTAAATGCTCTGGAGTCATTTCCTTGGAAGCAGGTTTTTAAGTGCTCTCGAGTCATTTCTTTGGAAGAGTGTTTTTAATTGCTGTGGAGTCATTTCGTTTTAAGCGGGTATTTGAGTGTTCTGGTGTCCTTTCTTTGGAAGTGGGTTTTTAAGTTCTCTGGAGTCCTTTTGTTGGAAGCGGGTTTTTATGTGCTCTGGAGTCATTTTGTTGGAGGCAGGTTTTTAAGTGTTCTGTTATCCTTTCGTTGGAAGCGGGTTATTAAGTACTCTGGAGTCATTTCGTTGGAAGCAGGTTTTTATGTGTTCTGGTGTCCTTTCGTTGTAAGCGGGTTTTTAAGTGCTCTGGGGTCATTTCGTTGGAAGGGGCTTTTTAAGTGCTCTGGAGTCATTTCATTGAAATTGGGTTTTTAGTGCTCTGGAGTCATTTTGTTGGAAACGGGGTTCATGTGCTTTTAGGTCATTTCGTTGGAAGCAGGTTTTTAAGTGTTCTGGTGTCCTTTTGTTGGAAGCAGTTTTTTAAGACCTCTGGAGTCATTTCGTTGGACGCATGTTTGTAATTGCTGTGGAGTCATTTCGTTTTAAGCGGGTATTTGAGTGTTCTGGTGTCCTTTCTTTGGAAGCGGGTTTTTAAGTTCTCTGGAGTCCTTTTGTTGGAAGCGGGTTTTTATGTGCTCTGGAGTCATTTTGTTGGAGGCAGGTTTTTAAGTGTTCTGGTATCCTTTCTTTGGAAGCGGGTTTTTAAGTTCTCTGGAGTCCTTTTGTTGGAAGCGGGTTTTTATGTGCTCTGGAGTCATTTTGTTGGAGGCAGGTTTTTAAGTGTTCTGGTATCCTTTTGTTGGAAGCGGTTTATTAAGTGCTCTGGAGTCATTTCGTTGGAAGCAGGTTTTTAAGTGTTCTGGTATCCTTTTGTTGGAAGCGGTTTATTAAGTGCTCTGGAGTCATTTCGTTGGAAGCGGGTTTTTATGTGTTCTGGTGTCCTTTCGTTGTAAGCGGGTTTTTAAGTGCTCTGGGGTCATTTCATTGGAAGCGGGTGTTTAAGTGCTCTGGAGTCATTTCTTTGGAAGCTGGTTTTTAAGTGTTCTGGTATCCTTTCGTTGGAAGCAGGTTTTTAAGTGCTCTGGAGTCATTTCGTTGGAAGCGGGTTTTTAGTGCTCTGGAGTCATTTAGTTGGAAGCGGGTTTTTAAGTGCTCTGGAGTCATTTATTTGAAAGCAAGGTTTTAAGTGCTCTCGAGTCATTTTGTTGGAAACGGTTTTTTAAGTGTTCTGGTGTTTTTTCGTGGGAAGCAGGTTTATAATTGCTGTGGAGTCATTTTTTTGGAATCGGGTTTTTAAATTCTCAGGAGTCATTTTGTTGGAAGCGGGTTTTTAAGTGCTCTGGAGCCATTTCGTTGGAAGCGGGTTTTTAAGTGCTCTGGAGTCATTTCATTGGAAGTGGGTATGTAATTACTCTAGATTCATTTCTTTGGAAACATTTTTTTATGTGCGCTGAGGTCATTTTTTTGGAAGCGGGTTTTTAAGTGTTCGGGTGTCCTTTCCTTGGATCGGGTTTTTAAGTGCTCTGGAGACATTTCGTTGGAAGCGGGTTTTTAAGTGTTCTGGTGTCCTTTAGTTGGAAGTGGGTTTTTAAGTGCTCTGGGGTCATTTCATTGGAGTTGGGTTTTTAAGTGCTCTGGATTCATTTCATTGGAAGCAGGTTTTTAAGTGTTCTGGAGTCATTTCTTTGGAAGCGGGTTTTTAAGTGCTCTGGATTCATTTCATTGGAAATGGTTTTTTATGTGCTCTGAGGTCATTTCATTGAAATTGGGTTTCTAGTGCTCTGGATTCATTTCGTTGAAAACGGGTTTCATGTGCTTTTAGGTCATTTCGTTGGAAGCATGTTTTTAAGTGTAATGGTGTCCTTTCTTTGGAAGCGGGTTTTTAAGTCTTCTGCTATCCTTTCGTTGGTAGCAGGTTTTTAAGTGCTCTGGAGTCATTTCATTGGTAGCTGGTTTTTAGGTGCTCTGGATTCATTTCGTTGGAAGCAGGTTTTTAAGTGCTCTGGAGTCATTTTATTGAAATTGTGTTTTTAGTGCTCTGGAGTCATTTTGTTGGAAACGGGGTTCATGTGCTTTTAGGTCATTTCGTTGGAAGCAGGTTTTTAAGTGTTCTGGTGTCCTTTTGTTGGAAGCGGGTTTTTAAGTGCTCTGGAGTCATTTCGTTGGACGCATGTTTTTAATTGCTGTGGAGTCATTTCGTTTTAAGTGGGTTTTTAAGAGCTCTGAATTCATTACTTTGGAAGCAAGGTTTTAAGTGCTCTGAAGTCATTTCGTTGGAAGCGGGTCTTTAAGTGTTCTGGTTTCCTTTCGTTGGAAGCGGGTTTTTAAATGCTCTGGAGTCATTTCATTGGAAACGTTTTTTTTAAATTGCTGTGGAGTCATTTCGTTTTAAGCGGGTTTGTAAGTGCTCTGGAGTCATTACGTTGGAATCTGGTTTTTCTGTGTTCTGGTGTCCTTTCGTTGTAAGTGCGTTTTTAAGTGCTCTGTGGTCATTTCGTTGGAAGCGGGTTTTTAAGTGCTCTGGAGTTATTTCCTTCGAAGCGGGTTTTTAAGTGCTCTGGAGTCATTTCGTTGGTAGTGGCTTTTTAAATGCTCTGGAGTCATTTCGTTTGAAGCGGTTTTTTATTGCTCTGGAGTCATTTCGTTGGAAACGGGTTTTTATGTGCTATGAGGTCATTTTGTTGGATGAGTGTTTTTATTTGTTCTGGAGCCATTTTGTTTTAAGTGGGTGTTTAAGTGCTCTGGAGTCATTTTGTTGGAAGCGGGTTTTTAAGTGTTCTGGTGTCCTTTCGTTGGAAGTGAGTTTTTAAGTGCTCTGGGTTCATTTCGTTGGAGTTGGGTTTTTAAGTGCTCTGAATTCATTTCCATGGAAGCAGGTTTTTAAGTGCTCTGGAGTCATTTTGTTGGTAGCTGTACCTTGTGATATATCACTTTTCAGTTTTCCTGTATTCCTATTTGAGCGAGGGACAAACATGTGATTTATTTTACAAAGTAGTGCTTTGCTTTTCTTTTCAGTTTTCCTATATTCCTAATTGTGTGAGCAACACACATGTGATTTAGTTTACTATGTAGTGCATTGCGTTTAAGTTCTTTTGTTGGAAACTTGTTCCTGGTACTGTTAGAACAATTTAGGGTCATGGATAGGGTTAGGGTTACGGTTAGGGTTAGGGTTATATCACTTGTCAGTTTTCCTGTTATAAAAATTGAACAGGGGACACATATGTGAATTAGTTTACAAAGTTGTGCTTTGCGTTTCTGTTCTTTCGATGGAATCTTGTTTCTGTGCCATACAGTTCGAGATAACACTTCTCAGTTTTCCTGTTATAATAATTGAATGGGCGACAGATATGTGAATTAGTTTACAAAGTTGTGCTTTGCGTTTCTGTTCTTTCTATGGAAACTTGTTTCTGTGCTGTACTAGCGCGATATATCACTTTTCAGTTTTCCTGTATTCCCAATTGAGCGAACGACACACATGTGATTTAGTTTACAAAGTAGTGCTTTGCTTTTCTGTTCTTTCATCGAAACTTGTTCCTATGTCACACAGTGTGATATATCACTTTTCAGTTTTCCTGTTATAATAATTGAATGTGCGACACACATGTGAATTAGTTCATAGAGTAGTGCTTTGCGTTTATGTTCGAGGGGTTAGGGTTAGGGGTTAGTGTTAGGGTTAGGGTTAGGGTGTTAGGTTTAGGATTAGGGTTAGGGTTAGCGTTAGGGTTATATCACTTTTCTTTTTACCTGTTACAATAATTGAACAGGCGACAAGTATGTGAATTAGTTTACAAAGTAGTTCTTTACTTTTCTATTTTTTTGTTCGAAAATTGTTTCTGTGCTGTAGAGTGCGATATATCACTTTTCAGTTTTCTTGTTATAATAATTGAACAGGCGACACGTATGTGAATTAGTTTAAAAAGTTGTGCTTTGCGTTTCTGTTCTTTTGATGGAAACTTGTTTCTGTGCCATACAGTTGTGGATAGCAGTTCTTAGTTTTCCTGTATTCCTAATTGAGCGAGCCACACACATGTGATTCCGTTTAAAAAGTAGCGCTTTGCTTTTCTGCTCTTTCGTTCGAAACTTGTTCCAGTGCTGTGCAGTGTGATATATCACTTGTCAGTTTTCCTGTTATAATAATTGAACAGGCGACACGTATGTGAATTAGTTTACAAGGTTGTGCTTTGCGTTTCTTTTCTTTCGATGGAAACTTGTTTCTGTGCTGTACAGTGGGAGAAAACACTTTTCAGTTTTCCTGTATTCCTAATTGACGGAGCGACACATATGTGATTCTGTTTACACAGAAGTGATTTGTGTTTATGTTCCTTAGGGTTAGGGTTAGGGTTAGGGTAGGCTTAGTGTTAAGGTTAGGGTTAGGGTTTTAAGGTTAGGGTTAGAGTTAGGGTTAGGGTTATATCACTTTTCAGTTATCCTCTTATAATAATTGAACAGGCGACACGTATGTGAGTTAGTTTACAAAGTAGTGCTTTTCGTTTCTGTTCTTCTGTTTGAAACTTGTTTCTGTGCTGTACAGTGTGATATATCACTTTTCTGTTTCCTGTATTCCCAATTGAGCGAGCGACACACATGTGATTTAGTTTACAAAGTATTGCTTTGCTTTTCTGTTTTTCCATTGGAAACTTGTTCCTGTGCAGTACAGTGCGATATATCACTTTTCAGTTTTTCTGTTATAATAAATGAATGGGCGACACATATGTGAATTAGTTTACAAAGTTGTGTTTTGCGTTTCTGTTCTTTCGATGGAAACTTGTTTCTGTGTCATACACTGAGAGATAACACTTCTCTGTTTTCCTGGATTCCTAATTGAGCGAGCAACACACATGTGATTCCGTTTAAAAGTAGTGCTTTGCGTTTCTGTTCTTCTGTTGGAAACTTGTTTCTGTGCTGTACAGTGTGATATATCACTTTTCAGTGTTCCTGTTATAATAATTGAACGGTCGACACGTATGTGAATTAGTTTACAAAGTTGTGCTTTGCGTTTTTGTTCTTTCGATGGAAATTTGTTCCTGTGCTGTACAGTTCGATATATCACTTTTCAGTTTTCCTGTTATAATAATTGAATGGTCGACACGTATGTGAATTAGTTTACAAAGTTGTGCTTTTTGTTTCTGTTCTTTCGATGGAAATTTGTTCCTGTTCTGTACAGTGTGATATATCACTATTTACTTTTCCTATTATAATAATTAAACGGGCCACACGTATGTGAATTAGTTTACAAAGTTGTGCTTTGCGTTTCTGTTCTTTCGATGAAAACTTTTTTCTTTGCTGCACAGTTCGTTATATCACTTTTCAGTTTTCCTGTGTTCCTAAGTGAGCAAGCGAAACACGTGATTCCGCTTAAAAGTAGTGCTTTGCTCTTCTGTTTTTTTGTTGGAAACTTGTTCCTGTGCTGTACAGTGCTGTACAGTGCGATATATCGCTTTTCAGTTTTCCTATATTCCTAATTGAGCAAGCAACACACATGTGATTCCGCTCAAAAGTAGTGTTTGCTTTTGTGTTTACAAAGTTGTGCTTTGCGTTTCTGTTATTTCGATGAAAAATTGTTTCTTTGCCATACATTTTGATATATCTCTTTTCAGTTTTCCTGTATTCCTAATTGAGCTAGTGTCACACATGTGATTTAGTTTACAAAGTAGTTCTTTGCTCTTTCCTTGGAAACTTGTTCTTGTTAGGAACAAGTTTCCTACCTTGTTCTTGTTAGGAACAAGTTAGGGTTAGGGTTAGGGTTAGGGTTAGGGTTTAGGGTTAGGTAAGGTTTACGGTAGCTTTAGGTTTAGGTTAGGGTTAGGGTTAGGGTTTAGGGTTAGGATTAGGGTTAGTGTTAGGATTAGGGTTAGGGGTTAGGGCTAGGGTTATATCACTTTTCAGTTTTCCTTTTGTAATAATTGAAGGGGGGACAGGTATGTGAATTAGTTTGTACAGTTGTGCGTTGTGTTGCTGTTCTTTCAATGGAAACTTGTTACTGTGCCTTATGGTGCGAGATAACACTTTTCATTTTTCCTGTATTCCTAATTGAGCAAGCGACACACATGTGATTCCGTTTAAAAGTAGTGCTTTGCTTTTCTTTTCTTTCGTTGGAAACATATTCCTGTGCTGTACAGTGCGATATATCAATTTTCAGTTTTCCTGTATTCCTAATTGAGCGAGTAACACACATGTGATTTAGTTTACAAAGTAGTGCTTTGTGTTTCTGTTCTTCTGTTGGAAACTTGTTTCTGTGCTGTACAGTGTGATATATAACTTTTCTTTTTTCCTGTATTCCTAACTGAGCGAGCGACACACATGTGATTCCGTTTAAAAGTAGTGCTTTGCTTTTCTGTTCTTTCATTCGAAACTTGTTCCTGTGCTGTACAGTGTGACATATCACTTTTCATTTTTCCTATATTCCTAATTGAGTGAGCGACACACATGTGATTTAGTTTTCAAAGTAGTGCTTTGTGTTTCTGTTCTTCTGTTGTAAACTTGTTTCTGTGCTGTACAGTGTGATATATCACATTTTAGTTTTCCTGTTATAATAATTGAAAGGGCAACACGTATGTGAATTAGTTTACAAAGTTGTGCTTTGCGTTTCTGTTCTTTGATGGAAACTAGTTTCTGTGCCATACAGTGCGAGATAACACTTTTCCGTTTTCCTGTATTCCTAATTGAGCGAGCGACACACATGTGATTCCGTTTAAATATAGTGCTTTGCTTTTCTGTTCTTTCATTAGAAAATTGTTCCTGTGCTGTACAGTGCGTTATATCACTTTTCAGTTTTCCTGTATTCCTAATTGAGCGAGGGAAACACATGTGACTTAGTTTACAAAGTTGTGCTTTTCGTTTATGTTCTTTCGTTTAGCGTTAGGGTTAAGGTTAGGATTAGGGTTACGGTTATGGGGTTAGTGTTATGGTTATTGCCAGGGTTATGCTTATATCACTTTTCAGTTTTCCTGTTAAATATTGAACAGGCGACACGTATGTGTATTAGTTTACAAAGTTGTGCTTTGTGTTTCTGTTCTTTCGATGAAAACTTGTTTCTTTGCAGTACAGTTCAATATATCACTTTTCAGTTTTCCTATATTCCTAATTGAGCGAGTGACACACATGTGATTTAGTTTACAAAGTAGTGCTTTGCGTTTCTGTTCTTCTGTTGGAAACTTGATTCAGTGCTGTACAGTGTGATATATCACTTTTATTTTTCCTGTTGTAATAATTGAACGGGACACACGTATGTGAATTAGTTTACAATGTTGTGCTTTGCGTTTCTGTTCTTTCTTTTTTTTTTTTTTTAACCTCGTTTATAGCAGCTTTTTTTGTAATAGCCGGAACCTGGAAACAACGCAGATGTCCATCAACGGAGGAATGGGTACAGAAATTGTGGTATTTTTATACAATGGAATACTACTCAGCAAACAAAAAGGAGGAAATCATGAAAATTGCAGGCAAATGGTGGGATCTAGAAAAGATCATTCTGAAGGAAATAACTCATATTTTTTAATGTTTCATATTTTTAAAACTTAATCTACCTTATGCAGTCACTGGCTACAACCATTCAATACTTTTGAGAAGTGTTCTCATTTTAACATTTCATTCTCTAATTTATCCCTTAAATGAATCCAATTTACAAGTCAGATTGAAAACAATTTTCCCGAAGCCTGCCTCTAGCATTCTTATCTCATTATCATACCTATTTTACATGCTGTCACTACAATTTTCTCAAAGCCTAACTCTGTCATGTTAATATTTATTAATACATGCAGATCATCATGAAAATCTGAGTAGGTGAAATACATATTTTCATATTCCACTAATAATATTATTTTACTTCATATATATTTACTGAAATATAGATACACATGTTTGCATGATATATATATATATATATATATATATATATATATATATATATATCTTGTCACAATGCCATGTAATTATGAGTACACTGGGCAGTGATCTAAAGTACTCAAATTTTAAGTTCTGAAACTAAGTTGGATATAACTTTACCATCCTGTGTAACAACTCCAAGTATGAAATTATAGTATTGGAGTATCCATGGCTCACTGTAAAAGGGTCAGAGCATAGTAGTATTATCTATGTTTTTGATATCAACATCCAAAAATGGAAAGCTATGCTTCTGATTGGTTGTGTTTCTATTCATTCACTTAACTCACATTTATTAAAATTTGACAGTTAATAATGTCAATATTTTAACCTTACTAAGTAAAATATTTTTAAAATTTTCTGGAACTTATTAGAAGATCATAATATGCTACACTGAAAATTTTAGATGACAATGTGGGTTTTGCATTTTAGTCTGTTATATGATGGTTTATATTTTTTATTGAATTATATACATTGAATTATCCCAAATTTTCTCAGATGAAGCCTAGTTGATCATGATGGTTGATGTTTTTGATGTGTTTCTGGATTTGTTTTTTTTTTTTTATATTTTATCTTTTTTTTTTCAATGCAGTTTATTCAGTAACCTTGAATAATCGTGTGACCCTGGGGAAAGCCAGCCCACAGCTTAAATGGACTCTGAGTAGCCAACCTCAGCATGCCACGTGGGCAATGCAGATAGGTCCACATACATGGAAGCAAGCCAGATCCTCAGCCTTAGCCCAATGTGGAGTTGTTTGTGACAAAGAACACTCACCATCGGGAAGGTGGAAGGCGGCAACCAGCTCCATCTTTCATGTGCAGCATTACGCAGCTTCTACAGTTCCCCCTTTTTGTTTTGGATGCATCAGGCAAGAGTAGAGGTCTGATCTCTGATATTAGAAATAAATTGGGACTTTGTACTGATGTTCATTTAGGTGTCATCCACCCAAAGAGCATCAGACCCGTTTGATACCTTTTTCTCAGAGGCGGGACCTGGGGCATCAACCCGCATGCAATCAGACATGCTCTTCTCTGGGTCCAAGGTGGCTGACCCTGAGTGCAGTGCTTAGCCTCGCATCCTGAGCGTAACATTTTGGCTTTTTATGGTAGCCAACCATGCTTGGGGAGACTGTCCTGCTTCAATAGCTGTAAAGGCCTGAATGATCAAGGCTGCATTACGCTGTTTTGAGACTCTAATCTTGCATATATACCACAGGCAAACCAAGGTGACCAATACCAGAAGGCCTGCTAACGCTCCCATGCCCGCCCCTTCCTTCAGATGATTCATGGCTGCAGCAATCCATGATGATAATCCTGTGGCTAGTCCTGTATCCACTCTGGTAGAATTTACCATGACAATGGCCACTCTCAGCTGGTCCATCGTAGTATCGAATTCTCCAGTCCAATTACCTAAAATATAGCTTGACAATTGTTTAGACAGATTTGCAGCACAGGGAAAATTCTCATGTTGTATGCTAGTGACACAAAGTCCAGCATACTTTCATTGACAGCCAAGTTGAGCGATTTGCCATAGGGTATCAATTTGCTCCTGCACGAGCTCAAAACTCTGATTGAACACCATCAAACCTCCTTTTAGTTGAGCATTAATTCCTTTTTGTACATCTAAGGCATGAGCTACCTTGGCTAAAAGGTTATTCAGGGTCTGAGCAGTCTGCCCAGTATGACTCATGGCTAATGCCGTGGTGGTAGCTCCAACAGCCGCCAATGAGATGGCAGTAACAATGGCAGCTGTAATTCCAAGATCCCTTTTCTGTCTGAAGAGAGTCATAGTGTGAGGACATCAACGGGCACAGGCACCCAGCGAGGCATTTGAGTAACCAGCTAGTAAATTTACTAGCATTACAGCATTGGGCAAAAAAGCAAGTATCATTACTACAATTACTTGGCTCTATCTGGCTAATAATGAATAAAAATGGGGGATGTAAACAAACAGGTGTGGGCTTATAGGAAATATTATGAGAAGCCTTAACCTCCTCGTTGGAACATCCTGCATTGGTTCTAGAACTAGCAGTGGTGGTGTCCGAGGTCTGAGTAGGTTCAGGAGACCATTGCCCCCAAGGGCGAGACGTGTTCCATGTAAATTGACTAACTCCAAATTTTCCTCCACTTTTGAAAGTCATTTAAGGTTCTTAAATTATTATTTTTACCCTTTTTTTAAATTTTTCATTAATTATACTTTATTCACTCTGCATCCCCCCATAAGCCCCTCCCTCCCCTCCCAACCCCACCCTCTCTCCTCCCTTTGCATGCATGCCACTCCCCAAGTCCACTGATAGGGGAGGATTTCCTCTCCTTTCTGATCTTAGTCCATCAGTTCACATCAAAAGTGCCTGCATTGTCCTCTACTATGGCCTGGTAAGGTTGCTCCCCCTCAGGAGGAGGTGACTAAAGAGCAGGCCAGTCAGTTCATGTCAGAGGCAGCCCCTCTTCTCATTACTATGTAACCCAATTGGACTCTGAACTGCCCTGGGCTACATCTGTGCAGGGGTTCTGGGTTATCTCTATGAATAGTCCTTGGTTGGAGTATGAGTCTCTGGGAAGTTCCCTGTGTTCAAATTTTCTTGTTCTGTTGCTCTCCTTGTGGAGACCCTGTCCTCTCCAGCTCTTGCTCTTTCCCAGTTCTTACATAAAATTCCATTCACTCTGCCCAACAGTTCCCCATCAAGCTTAGCTTCTGCTTTGATAGTCTCTAGGGCAGAGGCTTTCAGAGACCCTCTGTGGTAGGTTCCTAGATTGTTTCCTGTTTTCTTCTTCTTCTGATGTCCATCCTCTTGGCCCTTCCGGATGGGGATTAATCATTTTATTTAGGGTCTCTCTCTCTTGATTAGTAGAACTCAAACAGCACAGGCTCTAAGAGCAACAATCAATAAACGGGACCTCATGAAACTGAAAAGTTTCTGCAAAACAAAGGACACCGTCATCAAAACAAAGCGATCTCCTACAGATTGGGAAAGAATCTTCACCAACCCTTTATCTGACAGAGGACTCATATCAATTATATATAAAGAACTAAAGAAGCTGAAGAGCAGCAAACCAAGTAACCCACTTAAAAAATGGGGAACAGAGCTAAACAGAGAATTCTCTGTAGAGGAATACCGAAAGGCAGAGAAGCACTTAAAGAAATGCTCAACCTCACTAGCAATTAGGGAAATGCAAATGAAAACAACCCTGAGATTTCACCTTACACCCATGAGAATGGCCAAGATCAAAAACTCAAGTGACAACACATGCTAGAGAGGTTGTGGAGAAAGAGGAACCCTTCTCCACTGCTGGTGGGAATGTAAACTGGTACAACCACTCTGGAAATCAATCTGGTGTTTTCTCAGACAACTAGGAATTGTGCTTTCCCAAGATCCAGCCATACCACTCCTAGGCATATATCCAAAAGAGGCTCAAGCACACAAAAAGCTAATTTCCTCAACCATGTTCGTAGCAGCTTTATTTGTAAAAGCCAGAAGCTGGAAACAACCCAGATGCCCCTCAACTGAAGAATGGATGCAGAAAATGTGGTACATCTACACAATGGAATATTACTCAGCAATGAAAAATGAGGAAATCATGAAATTTGCAGGTAAATGGTGGGATCTGGAAAGGATCATCCTGAGTGAGTTGTCCCAGTAGCAAAAAGACACACATGGTATATACTCACTCATATATACATACAAAATAGGACAAACGCACTAAAACCTGTGCATCTATAGAAACTAAGACCTGTGCTGTACAGTGCATTATATCACATTTCAGTTTTCCTGTATTCCAAATTGTGCGAGTGACACACATGTGATTTAGTTTACAAAGTTGTGCTTTGTGTTTATGTTCTTTCCTTGGAAAATGGTTCCTGTTAGGAACCATTTAGGGTTAGGGTTAGGGATAGGGTTAGGGTAGGGTTACGCTTAGGGTTAGGGTTAGGGTTAGGGTTAGGATTATGGTTAGTGTTAGGGTTAGGGTTAGGATTACGGGGTTATTGTTAGGGTTAGGGTTATATCACTTTTCAGTTTTCAAGTCATAATAATTGAACAGGCGACAGGTATGTGAATTAGTTTACAAAGTTGTGCTTTGTGTTTGTATTCTTGTGTTGGAAACTTGTTTCTGTGCTGTACAGTGTGATATATCGCTTTATAGTTTTCCTGTTATAATAATTGAAAGGGCAACACATATGTGAATTAATTTACAAAGTTGTGATTTGCATTTCTGTTCTTTCGATGGAAACTTGTTTCTGTGCCATACAGTGCAAGATAACACTTTTCAGTTTTCCTGTATTCTTAATTGAGCGAGCGACACACATGTGATTCCGTTTAAAAGTAGTGCTTTGCTTTTCTGTTCTTTGGTTGAAAACTTGTTCCTGTGCTGTACAGTGCGTTATATCACTTTTCAGTTTTCCTGTATTCCTAATTGAGCGAGTGACACACATGTGATTTACTTTACAAAGTAGTGCTTTTATGCTTATGTTCTTTTTCGTTGGAAACTTTTTCCTGTTAGGAAGAAGTTAGGGTTAGGTTAGGTTAGGTTTAGGTTTAGGTTAGGTTAGGTTAGGTTAGGGTTAGGGTTAGGGTTAGGGTTATGGTTATGGTTAGGGTTAGGGTTAGGGGTTAGGGTTAGTGTTAGGGTTAGAGTTAGGGTTACGATTTTAGGTTAGGGTTAGAGTTAGGGTTAGGTTATATCACTTTTCACTTTTCCTGTTATAATAATTGAACAGGCGACACATATGTGAATTAGTTTAAAAAGTTGTTCTTTGCTTTTCTGTTCCTTCAATGGAAACTTTTTTCTGTGCCATACTTTGCGAGTTAACACTTTTCAGTTTTCCTGTATTCCTAATTGAGCGAGCGACAAACATGTGATTCCGTTTAAAAGTAGTGCTTTGCTTTTCTGTGTTTTTGTTAGAAAATTGTTCCTGTGCTGTACAGTGCGATATATCACTGTTTAGTTTTCCTGTTATAATAATTGAAAGGCCAACACGTATGTGAATTAGTTTACAAAGTTGTGCTTTGCGTGTCTTTTCCTTCGATGGAAACTTGTTTCTGTGCCTTACAGTGAGAGATGACACTTTTCAGTTTTCCTGTATTCCTAATTGAGCGAGCGACACCCATGTGATTCTGTTTAAAAGTAGTGCTTTGCTTTTCTGTCCTTTTATTGGAAACTTGTTTCTGTGCTGTATGGTGCGATATATCACTTTTTAGCTCTCCTGTATTCCTAATTGTGCGAGCGACACACATGTGATTTAGTTTACAAAATAGTGCTTTGCTTTTCTCTTCTTTAGTTGGAAACTTGTTCCTGTGCTGTACAGTGCGTTATATCACTTTTCAGTTTTCCTGTATTCCTAATTGAGCAAATGGCACACATATGACTTAGTTTACAAAGTAGTGCTTTGCGTTTATGTTCTTTGATTGGAAACTTATTCCTGTTAGGATAAAGTTAGCGTTAGGTTTAGGGTTAGGGTTAGGTTTAGGTTAGGTTTAGGGTTAGCTGTTAGGGTTAGTCTTAGGTTAGGTTATGTTTAGGGTTATGGTTAGGGGTTAGGTTAGGGTTAGGGTAGGTAGGGTTAGGGTTAGAGTTAGGGTTAGGGTTAGGGTTTGTGTTATGGTAGGGTTAGGGGCTTAGGGTTAGGGTTAGGGTTGTATCACTTTTCAGTTTTCCTGTTATAATATTTGAACAGGCGACACGAATGTGAATTAGTTTACAAAGTTGTGCTTTGTGTTTTTGTTCATTTGATGAAAAATTGTTCCTGTGCTGTACAGTTCGATATATCACTTTTCAGTTTTCCTGTTATGATAATTAAACCAGTGACACGTATGTGAATTAGTTTACAAAATTATGCTTTGCATTTCTGTACTTTCGATGGAAACTTGTTTCTGTGCCATACAGTGGGAGATAACACTTTTCAGTTTTCCTGTATTCCTAATTGAGAGAGAGACACACATGTGATTCCGTTTAAAAGTAGTGGTTTGCTTTTCTATTCTTTCATTCGAAACTTGTTCCTGTGCTGTACAGTGCATTATATCACTTTTCAGTTTTCCTGTATTCCTAATTGAGCGAGTGGCACACATGTGATTTAGTTTACAAAGTAGTGCTTTGCGTTTATGTTCTTTTGTTGGAAACTTGTTCCTGTTAGGATCAAGTTAGGGTTAGGTTTAGGTTAGGGCTAGGGTTAGGTTTAGGTAGGGTTAGGTTAGGTTAGGTCTGGGATAGGGTTAGGGTTATGGTTAGGGTTAGGGGTAGGTTTAGGGGCTTACGGTTAGGGTTAGGGTTATATCACTTTTCAGTTTTCCTGTTATAATAATTGAACGGGCGACACAAATGTGAATTTGTTTACAACGTTGTGCTTTGTGTTTCTGTTCTTTCGATGAAAACTTGTTTCTTTTTGCCGTACATTTGATATATCACTTTTAATTTTCCTGTATTCCTAATTGAGCAAGCGACACACAAGTGATTTAGTTTACAAAGTAGTGCTTTGCATTTCTGTTCTTCTGTTGGAAACTTGTTTCTATGCTGTATAGTGTGATATATCACTTTTCAGTTTTCCTGTTATAATAATTGAACGGGCGACACTTATGTGAATTAGTTTACAACTTTGTGCTTTGCGTTTCTGTTCTTTCGATGGAAACTTTTTCCTGTGCTATACAGTTCTATATATCACTTTTCAGTTTTCCTGTTATAATAATTGATCGGGCGACACGTATGTGAATTAGTTTACAAAATTGAGCTTTATGCTTTCTGTTCTTTCGATGGAAACTTTTTCTCTGTGCCGTACAGTGTGAGATAATACTTTTCAGTTTTCCTGTATTCCTAATTGAGCGAGCGACACACATGTGATTCCGTTTAAAAGTAGTGCTTTGCTTTTCTGTTCTTTTGTTCGAAACTCGATCCTGTGCTGTACAATGCGATATATCACTTTTCAGTTTTCCTGTATTCCTAATTGAGCGAGTGGCACACATGTGATTTAGTTTACAAAGTAGTGTTTTGCGTTTTTGTTCTTTTGTTGGAAACTTGTTCCTGTTAGGAACAAGTTAGGGTTAGGTTAGGCTTAGGCTTAGGCTTTGGCTTAGAGTTAGGGTAGGGTTAGGGTTAGTGTTAATGTTAGGTAAGGTTAGAGTTAGGTTAGGGTTACAGTTAGGGGTTAGGGTTAGGGTTAGGTTTAGGCTCAGTCTTAGGTTAGGGCTTACGGTTAGGTTAGGTTATAAAACTTTTCAGTTTTCCTGTTATAATAATTGAACGGGCGACACATATGTGAATTAGTTTACAAAGTTGTGCTTTGCGTTTCTGTTCTTTCCATCGAAACTTGTTCCTGTGCTGTACAGTTCGATATATCACTTTTCTGTTTTCCTGTTATAATAATTGAACGGGCAACACGTATGTGAATTAGTTTACAAAGTTGTGCTTTGTGTTTCTGTTCTTTCGATGGAAACTTGTTTCTGTGTCATACACTGAGAGATAACACTGTTCAGTTTTCCTGTATTCCTAATTCAGCAAGCAAAACACATGTGATTCTGTTTAAAAGTAGTGCTTTGCTTTTCTGTTCTTTGGTTCGATACTTGTTCCTCTGCAATACAGTGCGTTATATCATTTTTCAGTTTTCCTCTATTCCTAATTGATCGAGTGGCACACATGTCATTTAGTTTACAAAGTAGTGCTTTGCGTTTATGTTCTTTCGTTGGAAACTTGTTCCTGTTAGGAACAAGTTAGGGTTAGGTTTAGGTTAGGTTAGGGTTTTAGGTTTAGGTAGGGTTAGTGTTATGGTTAGGTTAGGGTTAGAGGTTAGGGTTAGGTTAGGTTTAGGGTTAGGGGCTTAGGTTAGGTTAGGTTAAATCTCTTTTTCAGTTTTCCTGTTATAATAATTGAACAGGCGACACGAATGTGAATTAGTTTACAAAGTTGTGCTTTATGCTTCTGTTCTTTCGATGAAAACTTGTTTTTTTGCTGTACATTTCGATATATCGCTTTTCAGTTTTCCTGTATTCCTAATTGAGCTAGCGACACACATGTGATTTACTTTACAAAGTAGTGCTTTGCGTTTTTGTTCTTCTTTTGGAAACTTGTTTCTGTGCTGTACAGTGTGATGTATCACTTTTCAGTTTTCCTGTTATAATAATTAAACGGGCGACACGTATGTGAATTAGTTTACAAAGTTGTGCTTTGCATTTCTGTTCTTTCGATGGAAACTTGTTCCTGTGCTGTACAGTTTGATATATCACTTTTCAGTTTTCCTGTTATAATAATTGAACGGGCAACACGAATGTGAATTAGTTTACAAAGTTGTGCTTTGCATTTCTGTTCTTTCGATGGAAACTTTTTTCTGTGCCGTACAGTGCAAGGTAACACTTTCAGTTTTCCTGTATTCCTAACTGAGCGAGCAACACACATGTGATTCCCTTTAAAAGTAGTGCTTTGGAGCCAAGATGGTGGCGCTGGAAAACAGCACTTGAGCAGCAAGACAGCACTATCCGGCAGAGACCAGGAGACTGAACTCAGGGCCCTGAAACTACATGGATCGTGTTTCCCAGTTGAGGGGAGGCTCCTACAGCGTGGGAATCGGTCGGTCGGGTCCCCTGTAGGCTGCACAGCCAAAACCGGGAAGAAATCCCTGGTAACGCGGGGTTTGGGTCTCCGGGCTGGAGCTGCAAGCGGACGCGTCCCTGCCACTTCCCCAAGGTGATCCATGGGCACAAGGGTACCTGAGACTGGGAGTCCCAGTCTCGAGGGGATCCCATAGGGAAGCAGGGTTGTGGGTCTGTTCGCAGGTCACCCAGTCTCTCCCCGGAAAGTCTCTGCCGCCATCACAGCCGAGCTCCTGCCGCGCACAGAGAGCTTTGCGCTCAGCTCAGCAGTACAGACAAGCTGTGCATCCCAGTACAACAGGGACTGGGAACCCCTGTTCAGAGAGGACCCCACAGAGAAGGAAGAAACAGTGCTGCTGGGGTCACCTAGGGAAAGTCTAGCAGACTGCAGATTGCAAACAGACAGAACTGAGTGCTCCGAGACACCACAGCAGTACTCACAACCCAAGAAAGCTAGCTACATTTAAGAAAACACAGGAAATAAATAACCTCACTTCAGTAAAACAAAAAGCAACCAAGCACACACCCATATGACCACAGCCAACATCAAAGTCAAAGGATTTAACAGCCACTGGTCATTACTCTCTCTCAATATCAATGGACTGAATTCTCCAATAAAAAGACACAGACTAACAGAATGGATGCGTAAACAAAACCCAGCAATCTGTTGTATACAAGAAACACACCTAAGACACAAAGATAGACATTACCTGAGGGTAAAGGGATGGAAGACGGCTTTTCAAGCAAATGGACCCAAGAAGAAAGCAGGAGTAGCCATTCTAATATCTGATAAAATAGTCTTTCAACCAAAATTAATCAAAAGAGATGGGGAAGGACACTTCATACTCATCAAGGGAAAATTCCACCAAGAAGACATCACAATCCTGAACATCTATGCCCCAAATACAAGGGCACCCACATTTGTGAAAGAAACATTGATAAAACTTAAACCACATATAGCTCCCCACACACTAATAGTAGGAGACTTCAACACCCCACTCTCAACAAAGGACAGGTCAACAAAACAGAAATTAAACAAAGAAACAATATCTCTAACAGAGGTAATGAACCAAATGGACCTAACAGATATTTACAGAACCCTACACCCAAACACAAAAGAATTTACCTTCTTCTCAGCACCTCATGGAACCTTCTCCAAAATAGACCACATAGTTGGTCACAAAGCAAGCCTCAACAAATACAGGAAGATTGAAATAATCCCTTGTATCCTGTCGGATCACCATGGAATAAAGCTGGACCTCAGTAACAACAGAAATAGCAAAAAAGCCTACACATACATGGAAACTGAACAACTTGCTACTAAAAGACAGCTGGTTCAGGGAAGAAATAAAGAAAGAAATTAAAATCTTCCTAGAACTCAATGAAAATGAAGACACAACATACCCAAACTTGTGGGACACAATGAAAGCAGTGCTAGATGAAAGTTCATAGCACTAAGTGCCTTCAAGGAGAAATTTGAGACAGCGCATTCAAGCAACTTAATGGCTCACTTCAAAACCCTAGAAAAAGAAGAAGCAGACACACCAAGAAGGAGCAGACTGCTGGAAATAATCAAACTCAGGGCTGAAATCAATCAATTAGAAACAAATAAAACAATTCAAAGAATCAATGAAACCAAGAGGTGGTTCTTTGAGAAAATCAACAAGATAGACAAACCCTTAGCCAAGCTAACTAAAAGGCAGTGAGACACCATCCAAATAAACAAAATCAGAAATGAAAAGGGGGACATAACTATAGACACTGAGGAAATCCAAGCAATCATTAGGACTTACTTCAAAAGTCTATATTGAACAAAATTTGAAAATTTAAATGAAATGGACAATTTTCTTGATCGATTCCACTTACCAAAGCTAAATCAGGACCAGGTAAATCAATTAAATAGTCCTATATCCCCCAAGGAAATAGAAGCAGTCATCGAAAGTCTCCCATCCAAAAAAAGCCCAGGACCTTGATGGTTTCAGCGCAGAATTCTACCAAACATTCAAAGAAGAGCTAACACCAACTCTCTTCAAACTATTCCACAAAATGGAAACAGAAGGAGCATTACCAAACTCATTCTATGAAGCCACAGTCACCTTGGTACCTAAATCTCACAAAGACTCAACAAAGAAAGAGAATTTCAGGCCAATCTCCCTTATGAACATTGATGCAAAAATACTCAACAAAATACTCGCAAACCGAATACAAGAACACATCAAAGATATCATCCACCATGATCAAGTAGGCTTCATCCCAGGTATGCAGGGATGGTTCAATATACGGAAATCCATCAATGTGATCCACCATATTAACAAATTGAAAGAAAAAAAAAAAACACATGAAAATCTCCCTAGATGCTGAAAAAGCCTTTGACAAAATCCAACATCCATTCATGTTTAAAGTATTGGAGAGATCAGGGATACAAGGCACATATCTAAAAATAGTAAGGGCGATATACAGCAAACCTATAGCCAACATCAAACTGAACAGAGAGAAACTTAAAGCAATCCTACTGAAATCAAGGACAAGACAAGGCTGCCCACACTCTCCATATCTCTTCAACATAGTTCTGGAAGTCCTTGCTAGAGCAATAAGACAGTTGAAGGAGATCAAGGGGATACAAATTGGAAAGGAAGAAGTCAAATTATCACTATTTGCAGATGATATGATGGTATACGTGAGTGACCCCAAAAACTCTACCAGGGAACTCCTACAGCTGATAAACACCTTCAGCAAAGTGGCCGGATACAAAATTAACTCAAAAAAATCAGTAGCCCTCCTGTATACAAAAGACAAAAGGGCTGAGAAAGAAATTAGGGAAACAACACCCTTCACAATAGCCACAAATGACATAAGGTACCTCGGAGTAACCCTAACCAAGGAAGTCAAAGACTTGTATGAAAAAAAAATCAAATCTCTGAAGAAAGAACTAGAAGAAGATATGAGAAGATGGAAAGATCTCCGATGCTCATGGCTTGGTTGGATTAACATAGTAAAATGGCCATCTTACCAAAAGCAATCTACAGATTCAATGCAATGCCCATCAAATTGCCAACACAATTCTTTACAGACTTGGAAAGAAAAAATTCTCAACTTCATATGGAATAACAAGAAACCCAGAATTGCTAAAACAATCCTCTACAATAAAAGATCTTCTGGAGGTATCTCCATCCCTGATCTTAAGTTGTACTATAGAGCAACAGTTTTAAAAACTGCATGGTACTGGCATAGAAACAGAATGGTGGATCAATGGAACCGAACAGGGGACCCAGAAATAAACCCACACACTTATGGACACCTGATATTTGACAAAGACGCCAAAAAACCATACAATGGAAAAAAGATAGCATCTTCAACAAATGGTGCTGGTCCAACTGGATGTCTACATGTAGAAAAATGAAAATAGATCCATACTTATCACCCTGCACAAAACTGAAGTCCAAGTGGATCAAAGACCTCAACATAAAACCAGACACATTAAATCGGGGAAAAAAAAAAAAGTGGGAATACCCTAGAACTCATTGGTACAGGGGAAAACTTCCTGAACAGAACTCCAACAGCACAGGCTCTAAGAGCAACAATCAATAAACGGGACCTCATGAAACTGAAAAGCTTCTGCAAAGCAAAGGACACCTTCATCAAAACAAAGCGACCTCCTACAGATTGGGAAAGAATCTTCACCAAACCTTTATCTGACAGAGGACTCATATCAAGTATATATAAAGAACAAAAGAAGCTGAAAAGCAGCAAACCAAGTAATCCACTTAAAAATGGGGAACAGAGCTAAACAGAGAATTCTCTGTAGAGGAATACCAAATGGCAGAGAAGCACTTAAAGAAATGCTCAACCTTCACTAGCCATTAGGAAATGCAAATGAAAAACAACCCTGATATTTCACCTTACACCCATGAGAATGGCCAAGATCAAAAACTCAAGTGACAACACATGCTGAGAGGTTGTGGAGAAAGAGGAACCCTTCTCCACTGCTGGTGGGAATGTAAACTGGTACAAACACTCTGGAAATCAATCTGGCCTTTTCTCAGAAAACTAGGAATAGTGCTTCCCCAAGATCCAGCCATACCACTCCTAGGCATATATCCAAAAGAGGCTCAAGCACACAAAAAGGAAATTTGCTCAGCCTTGTTCGTAGCAGCTTTATTTGTAATAGCCAGAAGCTGGAAACAACCCAGATGCCCCCCAACTGAAGAATGGATGCAGAAAATGTGGTACATCTACACAATGGAATATTACTCAGCAATGAAAAATGAGGAAATCATGAAATTTGCAGGTAAATGGTGGGATCTGGAAAGGATCATCCTGAGTGAGTTGTCCCAGAAGCAAAAAGACAAACATGGTATATACTCACTCATATAGACATACAACATAGGACAAACCCACTAAAACAGGTGCATCTAAAGAATCTAAGCAAGAGAGAGGACCCCAACTAAAATGTCTAATCCACATCCGGAAAGGCAAAGAGGATGGACATCAGAAGAAGAAGAAAACAGGAAACAACCTAAGAACCTACCACAGAGGGTCTCTGAAAGCCTCTGCCCTACAGACTATCAAAGCAGAAGCTAAGCCTGATGGGGAATTGTTGGACAGAGTGAATGGAATTTTATGTAAGAACTGGGAAAGAGTAAGAGCTGGAGAGGACAGGGTCTCCACAAGTAGAGCAATAGAACAAGAAAATTTGAACACAGGGAACTTCCCAGAGACTCATACTCCAACCAAGGACTATTCATAGAGATAACCCAGAACCCCTGCACAGATGTAGCCCAGGGCAGTTCAGAGTCCAATTGGGTTACATAGTAATGAGAAGAGGGGCTGCCTCTGACATGAACTGACTGGCCTGCTCTTTAGTCACCTCCTCCTGAGGGGGAGCAACCTTACCAGGCCATAGTAGAGGACAATGCAGGCACTTTTGATGTGAACTGATGGAGTAAGATCAGAAAGGAGAGGAGAACCTCCCCTATCAGTGGACTTGGGGAGTGGCATGAATGCAGAGGGAGGAGGGAAGGTGGGATTGCGAGGGGAGGGAGGGGCTTATGGGGGGATGCAGAGTGAATAAAGTGTAATTGATGAAAAATTTTAAAAAAAGGGAAAAACTAATAATTTAAGAACCTTAAATGACTTTCAAAAGTGGAGGAAAACATGGAGTTAGTCAATTTACATGGAGCACGTCTCGCCCCTGGTGGCAATGGTCTCCTGAACCTACTCAGACCTCGGACACCACCACTGCTAGTTCTAGAACCAATGCAGGATGTTCCAACGAGGGGGTTAAGGCTTCTCATAATATTTCCTATAAGCCCACACCTGTTTGTTTACATCCCCCATTTTTATTCATTATTAGCCAGATAGAGCCAAGTAATTTTAGTAATGATACTTGCTTTTTTGCCCAATGCTGTAATGCTAGTAAATTTACTAGCTGGTTACTCACATGCCCCGCTGGTGCCTGTGCCCGTTGATGCCCTCACGCTATGACTCTCTTCAGACAGAAAAGGGTTTTGGGTTAGGGTTAGGGTTAGGATTACGATTAGGGTTAGGGTTAGGGTTAGGGGCTTAGGTTAGTGTTAGGTTAGGTTAGGCTTAGGGTTAGGTTAGGGTTATACCACTTTTCAGTTTTCCTGTTATAATAATTGAAAAGGCAATACGAATGTGAATTAGTTTACAAAGTTGTGCTTTCTGTTTCTGTTCTTTCGATGAAAACATGTTTCTTTGCCATTCATTTTGATATATCGCTTTTCAGTTTTCCTGTATTCCTAATCGAGTGAACAACACACATGTGAAATAGTTTACAAAGTAGTGCTTTGCGTTTCTGTTCTTTTGTTGGAAACTTGTTTCTATGCTGTACAGTGTGATATATCACTTTTTAGTTTTTCTGTCATAATAATTGAACGGGCGACACGTATGTGAATTAGTTTACAGAGTTGTGCTTTGAGTTTAGGTTCTTTCGATGGAAACTTGTTTCTGTGCCGTAAAGTGCGAGATAACACTTTTCCGTTTTCCTGGATTCCTAATTGAGCGAGCGACCCACATGTGATTCCCATTAAAAGTAGTGCTTTACTGTTCTGTTCTTTGGTTCGAAACTTATTCCTGTGCTATACAGCGTGTTATATCACTTTTCAGTTTTCCTGTATTCCTAATTAAGCAAGAGGCACACATGTGATTTAGTTTTCAAAGTAGTGCTTTGCGTTTCTGTTCTTTCGTTGGACACTGCTCCTGTTAGGAACAAGTTAGGTTAGGTAAGGGTTAGGTTAGGTTTAGGTTAGGGGCTATGGGTTAGGGTTAGGGTTATACCACTTTTCAGTTTTCCTGTTATAATAATTGAACAGGCTACAGGAATGTGAATTAGTTTACAAAGTTGTGCTTTGCGTTTCTGTTCTTTCTATGAAAATTGTTTCTTTGCCATACATTTCAATATATCGCTTTCCAGTTTTCATGTATTCCTAACTGCGCAAGCGACACACATGTGATTTAGTTTACAAAGTAGTGCTTTGCGTTTCTGTTCTTTTGTTGGAAACTTGTTTCTGTGCCGTACAGTGCGAGATAACACTTTTCCGTTTTCCTGTATTCCTAATTGAGTCAGCGACACAAATGTGATTTAGTTTACAAAAAGTCATGTTTTGCGCTTCTGTTCTTCTTTTGTAAACTTGTTTCTGTGCTGTACAGTGTGATACATCACTTTTCAGTTTTCCTGTTATAATAATTGAGCGGGCGTCACTTAAGTGAATTAGTTTACAAAGTTGTGCTTTGCGATTCTGTTCTTTTGATGGAAACTTGTTTCTGTGCAGTACAGTGCGAGATAACACTTCTCCGGTTTCCTGTATTCCTAATTGAGTGAGCGACACACATGTGATTCCATTTAAAAATAGTGCTTTGCCCTTCTGGTCTTTCGTTTGAAACTTGTTCCTGTGCTGTACAGTGCGATATATCACTTTTCAGTTTTCCTGTTATAATAATTGACCGGGACACGCTTGTGAATTAGTTTACAAAGTAGTAGTTTATGCTTTCTGTTCTTTCCATGGAAACTTGTTTCTGTGCCGCACAGTCTTGAGATAACACTTTTCAGTTTTCCTGTATTCCTAATTGAGTGAGTGACACACATGTGATTTAGTTTAGAAAGTAGTGCTTTGTGTTTATGTCTTTTCGTTGGAAACTTGTTCCTGTTAGGAACAAGTTAGAGTTAGGTTAGGTTAGGTAGGGTTAGGTTAGGTTAGAGTTAGGGGTTTAGGGTTAGGGTTATGGGATTAGGGTTAGGGTTATGGTTATATCACTTTTCAGTTTTCCTGTTATAATAATTGAACGGGCGACGCCTATGTGAATAACTTTACAAAGTACTGCTTTGGGTTTCTGTTCTTCTGTTGGAAACTTGTTTCTCGGCTGTACAGTGTGATATATCCCTTTTCAGGTTTACTGTTACAATAATTAAACGGGCTACACATATGTGAATTAGTTTACAAACTTGTGTTTTGTGTTTCTGTTCTATCGATTGGAACTTGTTCCTGTGCTGTACAGTTCGATATGTCACTTTTCAGTTTTCCTGTTATAATAATTGAACGGGCGACATGTATGTGAATTACTTCACAAAGTTGTGCTTTGCATTTCTGTTCTTCTGATGGAAACTTGTTTCTGTGCCGTACAGTGCGAGATAACACTTTTTAGTTTTCCTGTATTCCTAATTGTGCAAGTGACACACCTGTGATTCCGATTAAAAGTAGGGCTTTGCTTTTCTGTTCTTTACTTTGAAACTTGTTCCTGTGCTGTACAGTGCGTTATATCACTTTTCAGTTTTCCTGTATTCCTAATTGAGTGAGTGGCACACATGTGATTTAGTTTACAAAGTAGTGCTTTGCGTTTCTGTTCTTTCGTTGGAAACTTGTTTCTGTTAGGAACAAGTTAGGGTTAGGTTTAGGTTTTAGGTTAGGTTAGTGTTAGGGTTAGGGTTAGGTTAGGGTTAGGTAGGGTTATTGTTAGGGTTACCGTTAGGTTAGGGGTTAGGTTTAGGTTAGGTTTTGGGTTAGGTTATGTTTAGGGCTTAGGGTTTCAGTTATGGTTATATCTTTTCACTTTCCCTGTTATAATAATTGAACAGGCGCCACGAATTTGAATTAGTTTACAAAGTTGTGCTTTTCATTTCTGTTCTTTAGATGAAAACTTGTTTCTTTGCCATACATTTCGATATATCGCTTTTCAGTTTTCGTGTATTCCTAATTGAGCGAACGACACACATGTGATTTAGTTTACAAAGTAGTTCTTTGCGTTTCTTTTCTTCTGTTGGAAACTTGTGTCAGTGCTGTATAATGTGATGTATCACTTTTCAGTTTTCCTGTATTCCTAATTGAGCCAGTGACACACATGTGATTTAGTTTACAAAGTGGTGCTTTGCATTTCTGTTCTTTCGATGGAAAATTGTTCCTGTGCTGTACAGTTTGATATATCACTTTTCAATTTTTATATTATAATAATTGAACGGGTGACACATATGTGAATTAGTTTAAAAAGCTGTGCTTTATGCTTCTGTTCTTTCGATGGAAACTTGTTTCTGTGCAATACAGTGCGATAACACTTTTCCGCTTTCCTGTATTCCTAACTGTGTGAGCAACACACATGTGATTCCGCTTTAAAAGTAGTGCTTTGCTTTTCTGTTCTTTGGTTTGAAACTTGTTCCTGTGCTGTACAGTGCGTTATATCACTATTAAGTTTTCCTGTATTCCTAATTGAACTTATGGCACACATGTGATTTAGTTTACTAAGTAGTGCTTTGCGCTTATGTTCTTTCGCTGGAAACTTGTTGGAACAAGTTAGGGTTAGGTTAGGCTTAGGCTTAGGTTTAGTGTTAGGGTTACGGTAGGGTTAGGGATAGGGTTAGTGTTAGGTTTAGGTTAGGGGGTCAGGGTTAGGGTTAGGGTTAGGTTAGGCTTAAGTGCTTAGGGTAAGGTTAGGGTTATATCACTTTTCAGTTTTCCTGTTATAATAATTGAACAGGCGACACGAATGTGAATTAGTTTACAAAGTTGTGCTTTATGCTTCTGTTCTTTAGATGAAAACTTGTTTCTTTTGCAGTACATTTTGATATATCGCTTTTCAGTTTCGTGTTCTAATTGAGTGAGCGACACACATGAGAATTAGTTTACAAAGTTGTGCTTTATGCGCTTCTATTCTGTCTATGGAAACTTGTTTCTGTGCCATACAGCGAGTTAATACTTTTTCCGCTTTCCTCTATTCCTAATTGAGCGAGCGACACACATGTGATTCCGCTTAAAAGTAGTGCTTTGTTTTTCTGTTCTTTCGTTTGAAACTTGTTCCTGTGCTGTACAGTGCGTTATATCACTTTCAGTATTCCTGTATTTCTATTTGAGCGAGTTGCACACATGTGATTTAGCTTACAATGTAGTGCTTTGTGTTTTATGTTCTTTCGCTGGATACTTGTTACCGATAGGTACAAGTTAGGTTAGGTTAGGTTAGGTTAGGTTAGGTTAGGTTAGGTTAGGTTAGGATTAGGTTAGGTTAGGTTACGGTTAGGTTAGTGTTAGGTTAGGTTAGGTTTAGGTTAGGTTTAGGTTAGGCGTGTCCGGGTTAGGTTAGGTTATACCACTTTTCAGTTTTCCTGTTATAATAATTGAAATGGCGACACAAATGTGAATTAGGTTACCAAGTTGTGCTTTGTGTTTCTGTTCTTTCGATGAAAACTTGTTTCTGTGCCATACAGTGCGGTAACACTTTTCCGCTTTTCCTGTATTCCTAATTGTGCGAGCGACACACATGTGATTCCGCTTAAAAGTAGTGCTCGCGCTTTTCTGTTCTTTTGCTCAAAAAATTGTTCCTGTGTTGTACAGTGCGTTATATCACTTTTCAGTTTTCCTGTATTTCTATTTGAGTGAGTGGCACACATGTGATTTAGTTTACAAAGTAGTGCTTTGCGCTTATGTTCTTTCGCTGGATACTTGTTACTCATAGGAACAACTTAGTGTTAGTGTTAGGTTAGAGTTAGGTTAGGTTAGGGTTAGGTTAGGTTAGGGTTAGGTTAGTGTTACGGTTAGGTTAGGTGTTAGGGTTAGGGTTAGGTTAGGTTTAGGGTTAGGGCCCGGGGTTAGGTTAGGGGTTATACCACTTTTCAGTTTTCCTGTTATAATAATTGAACAGGCGACACGAATGTGAATTAGTTCAGAAAGTTGTGCTTTATGCTTCTGTTCTTTCGATGAAAACTTGTTTCACAGCAGTACACCTGGATAAATCGCTTTTCAGTTTTCCTGTATTCCTAATTGAGCCAGTGACACACATGTGATTTTGTTTACAAAGTAGGGCTTTACGCTTGTTCTTATTATGGAAACTTGTTTCTGAGCTGTACAGTTCGATATATCACGCTTCGGGTTTTCCTGTTATAATAATTGCATGGGCAACATGTATGTGAAATAGTTTACAAAGTTGTGCTTTGTGTTTTTGTTCTTTCGATGGAAACTTGTTTCTGTGCAATACAGTCAAGAGATAACACTTTTCCATTTTCCTGTAATCCTAACTGTGCGAGCAACACACCTGTGATTCCGCTTTAAAAGTAGTGCTTTGCTTTTCTGTTCTTTTGGTTCAAAACTTGTTCCTGTGCTGTACAGTGCGTTATATCACTTTTCAGTTTTCCTGTATTCCTAATTGAGCAAGTGGCACACATGTGATTTAGTTTACAAAGTAGTGCTTTATGCTCATGTTCTTTCGTTGGAAACTTGTTGGAACAAGTTAGGTTAGGGTTAGGGTTAGGTTTAGGTTTAGTGTTAGGTTAGGTAGGGTTAGGGATAGGTTTAGGTTAGGTTTAGGTTAGGGTCAGGTTAGGGTTATGGTTAGGTTAGGCTTAAGGGCTTAGGTAAGTTTAGTGTTATATCACTTTTCAGTTTTTCCTGTTATAATAATTGAACAGGCGACACAAATGTGAATTAGATTACAACGTTTTGCTTTGAGTTTCGGTTCTTTCGATGAAAACTTGTTTCTTTGCCATACATTTCGATATATCCCTTTTTTAGTTTTCCTGTATTCCTAATTGATCGAGCGACACACATTTGATTTAGTTTACAAAGTAGTGCTTTGTGTTTCTGGGTGTTTCTTTCTGTGCAAACACTACTTTGCATTTCCCTAATGGCTAGTGAGGTTGAGCAGTTCTTTAAGTGCTTCTCTGCCATTTGGTATTCCTCTACAGAGAATTCTCTGTTTAGCTCTGTTCCCCATTTTTTATGTGGGTTACTTGGTTTGCTGCTTTTCAGTTTCTTTAGTTCTTTATATATACTTGATATGAGTCCTCTGTCAGATAAAGGTTTGGTGAAGATTCTTTCTCAATCTTTAGAAGATCACTTTGTTTTGATGACGGTGTCCTTTGTTTTGCAGAAGCTTTTCAGTTTCATGAGGTCCCATTTATTGATTGTTGCTCTTAGAGCCTGTGCTGTTGGAGTTCTGCTAAGCAAGAGAGAGGACGCTAACTAAAATGTCTAATCCCCATCCGGAAAGGCAAAGAGGATGGACATCAGAAGAAGAAGAAAAGAGGAAACAATCTAGGAAACCTACCACAGAGGGTCTCTGAAGCCTCTGCCCTACAGACTATCAAAGCAGAAGCTAAGCCTGATGGGCAACTGTTGGGCAGAGTGAATGGAATTTTATGTAAGAACTGGGAAAGAGCAAGAGCAAGAGAGGACAGGGTCTGCACAAGGAGAGCAACAGAACAAGAAAATTTGAACACAGGGAACTTCCCAGAGACTCATACTCCAACCAAGGACTATTCATAGAGATAACCCAGAACCCCTGCACAGATGTAGCCCAGGGCAGTTCAGAGTCCAATTGGGTTACATAGTAATGAGAAGAGGGGCTGCCTCTGACATGAACTGACTGGCCTGCTCTTTTAGTCACCTCCCCCCGAGGGGGAGCAACTGTACCAGGCCATAGTAGAGGACAATGCAGCCACTTTTGATGTGAACTGATGGAGTAAGATCAGAAAGGAGAGAGAACCTCCCTATCAGTGGACTTGGGGAGTGGCATGCATGCAGAGGGAGGAGGGAGGGTGGGATTGGTGAGGGGAGGGAGGGGCTTATGGGGGGATGCAGAGTGAATAAAGTGTAATTGATGAAAAATTTTAAAAAAAGGGAAAAACTAGTAATTTAAGAACCTTAAATGACTTTCAAAAGTGGAGGACAACATGGAGTTAGTCAATTTACATGGAGCACGCTTTCTTCTGGGGCAATGGTCTCCCTGAACCTACTCAGACCTCGGACACCACCACTGCTAGTTCTAGAACCAATGCAGGATGTTCCAACGAGGGGGTTAAGGCTTCTCATAATATTTCCTATAAGCCCACACCTGTTTGTTTACATCCCCATTTTATTCATTATTAGCCAGATAGAGCCAAGTAATTGTAGTAATGATACTTGCTTTTTTTGCCCAATGCTGTAATGCTAGTAAATTTACTAGGTGTTTACTCACATGCCTCGCTGGGTGTCTGTGCCCCGTTGATGCCCTCATGCTATGACTCTCTTCAGACAGAAAAGGGATCTTGGAATTACAGCTGCCATTGTTACTGCCATCTCATTGGTGGCTGTTGAGCTACCACCACGGCATTAGCCATGAGTCATACTGGGCAGACTGCTCAGACCCTGAATAACCTTTTAGCCAAGGTAGCTCATGCCTTTAGATGTACAAAAAGGAATTAATGCTCAACTAAAAGGAGGTTTGATGGTGTTCAATCAGAGGTTTGACCTCATGCAGGAGCAAATTGATACCCTATGGCAAATCGCTCAACTTGGCTGTCAAAGAAAGTATGCTGGACTTTGTGTCACTAACATATAACATGAGACTTTTTCCCTGTGCTGCAAATCTGTCTAAACAATTGTCAAGCTATATTTTAGGTAATTGGACTGAGAATTCGATATTACGATGGACCAGCTGAGAGTGGCCATTGTCATGGTAAATTCTACCAGAGTGGATGCAGGACTAGCCACAGGATTATCATCATGGGATTGCTGCAGCCATGAATCATCTGAAGGAATGGGCGGGCATGGGAGAGCGTTAGCAGGCCTTCTGGTGTTGGTCACCTTGGTGTGCCTGTGGTATATATGCAAGATTAGAGTCTCAAAACAGCGTAATGAAGCCATGACCATTCAGGCCTTTACAGCCATTGAAGCAGGACAGTCTCCCCAAGCATGGTTAGCTACCATAAAAAGCCAAAATGTTACGCTCAGGATGCAAGGCTAAGCACTGCACTCAGGGTCAGCAGCCTTGGACCCAGAGAAGAGCATGTCTGATTACATGCGGGTTGATGCCCCAGGTCCCGCCTCTGAGAAAAATGTATCAGACGGGTCTGATGCTCTTTGGGTGGGATGACACGAAATGAACATCGGGTACAAAGTCCCAATTTATTTCTAATATCAGAGATCAGACCTCTACTCTGCCTGATGCGCGTCCAAAAAGGGGGAACTGTAGAGAGCTGTGTAATACTGCACCTGAAAGATGAAGCTGGTTTCTGCCTTCCACCTTCCTGATGGTGATTGCTCTCTGTCACAAACAACTCCACATTTGGCTAAGGCTGAGGATCTGGCTTGCTTCCATGTATGTAGACCTATTTGCATTGCCCACGTGGCATGCTGAGGTTGGCTACCCAGAGGCAATTTAAAGTTGGCTGGCCTTCCCAGGGTCAGATGATTGTTCAAGTTTCCTGAATAAACTGCATTGAAAAAAAAAAGATAAAAATAAAAAAAAAAAAAAATATCCAGAAACACATCAAAAACATCAACCATCATGATATTTCATGAGAAGCCAACATGATGGCTTCATCTGAGAAATTTAGGGATAATTCAATGTATAAAATTCAATAAATATAAAACCATCCTATAACAGACTAAAATGCAAAAACACACATTGTCATCTAAAATTTTCTATGTAGCATATTATGATCTTCTAATAAGTTTCAGAAGATTTTAAAAATATTTTACTTGGTAAGGTTAAAATATTGACATTATTCACTGTCAAATTTTAATAAATGTGAGTTAAGTGAATGAATAGAAACACAACCAATCAGAAGCATAGCTTTCATTTTTTGGATGTTGATATCAAACACATAGATGATACTACTATGCTCTGACCCTCTTACAGTGAGCCATGGATACTCCAATACTATAATTTCATACTTGGAGTTGTTTACACAGGATGGTAAGTTATATCCAACTTAGTTTCAGAACTTAAAATTTGAGTACTTTAGATCACTGCGAGTGTACTCATAATTACATGGCATTGTGACAATATATATATATATATATATATATATATATATATATATATATCATGCAAACATGATATATATATATGCAAACATGTGTATCTATATTTCAGTAAATATATATAAATGAAGTAAAATAATATTATTAGTGGAATATGAAAATATCTATTTCACCTACTCAGATTTTCATGATGATCTGCATGTATTAATGAATAATAACATGACAGAGTTAGGCTTTGAGAAAATTGTAGTGACAGCATGTAAAATAGGTACGATAATGAGATAAGAATGCTAGAGGCAGGCTTGGGAAAATTGTTTTCAATCTGACTTGTAAATTGGATTCATTTAAGGATAAATTAGAGAATGAAATGTTAAAATGAGAACACTTCTCAAAAAGTATTGAATGGTTGTAGCCAGTGACTGCATAAGGTAGATTAAGTTTTAAAAATATGAAACATTAAAAAATATGAGTTATTTCCCTTCAGAATGATCTTTTCTAGATCCCACCATTTGCCTGCAAATTTGATGATTTCCACCTTTTTGATTGCTGAGTAGTATTCCATTGTATAAAAATACAATTTCTATACCCATTCCTCCATTGATGGACATCTGGGTTGTTTCAGGTTCTGGCTATTACAAATAAAGCTGCTATAAACATGGTTAAAAAAAAAAAAAAAAAAAAAAAAAAGAAAGAAAGAACAGAAACGCATAAAGCACAACTTTGTAAACTAATTCATATGTGTTGCCCTTTCAGTTATTATAACAGGAAAACTGAAAAGTGATATATCACACTGTACAGAAGAGAAACAAGTTTCCAACAGAAGAACAGAAACGCAAAGCAATACTGTAAACTAAACCTCATGTGTCACTCGCACAATTAGGAATACAGGAAAACTGAATAGTGATATATCTCACTGTACAGCA
>JAEOAE010003856.1:0-37087 GCA_036365155.1 Meriones psammophilus | reverse complement strand
CTGTGACCTGGCAAGGCTGCACATTCCAGGAGTAGGTGATCCTTAGCCTGCCACTGAGTTCATATCAGAGATAGCCACTGTTACCCTTAATAGGAACTCTCAGGAAACTGAGATACTTATGAGTTACATCTGAGCAGGTGTTCTTTATGCATAGTCCTTATTTGGAACAGGACCCTCAGAGCCCATATTTTTTTTGCTCAATTGGCCTCCTTGTGGAGGGCCTCTCCCATCCAGGTCTATCTTCCTCCTGTATCTTCGATATTATTCCATGCTTTCTGCCCAAAATTTGGCTATGAGTCTAACCATCTGCTTCAATACTCTGCTATGTAGATTCTTTCAGAGGCCCTCTGTGGTAGTTTCCTGCCCTGTTCCCTATTTTCCCCCATTACCGATGTCTATACCATTTGCCCTTCTGAATGAGGATTAAGCATCTTCCTTAGGGTTCTTCCTGTTGTTTAGATCATTTAGGACTATAGATTATAGTATCTTTAATCCTATATTATATGGCTAATATCCACATATAAGTGAGTATATACCATGAGTGTCTTTCTGCTTCTGGATACCTCACGCAGAGTGATCTTTTCTAGTTGCATCCATTTGCCTGCTGGTTTCCTTGTTTTTAATTGCTGAATAGTATTGGAATGTATAAATGTGCCACAATTTCTGTGTCTATTCCTCAGTTTGAGGACATAAGTTATTTCCAGATTCTGGCTATTGTCAATAAAACTGTTATGAGTGTAGTTGAACAAATGTCCTTGTTGTATGGTTGATAATCTTCTGAATATATGCCCAGGATTGGTATAACTGAATATTCTAGTAGCACTATTCATAATTTTCTGAGAAGCACCAGATTGATTTCACAGTGGTTGTACAAGTTTACATTCCACCAGCAATGGAGGAGGGTTCCTTTCTCCACATCCAGTCCAGCTTGTGTTGCAGATGATGTGATAGTATACATGAATAACCCTAAAATTCAACCAGGGAATTCCTACAGCTGATAAACACCTTCAGCAAAATAGCTGGATACAGAATTAAATTTTTAAAAAATCTGAAGCCCTCCTGTATGCAGAAGACAAATGGGCTCAGAAAGAAATTAGGAAACAAAACCCTTTACAAAAAGCCACAAATAACATAAAATACCTTGATGTGACTCTAATCAGGCAAGTGAATAACTTGTATGAAAAAAAGAACTTCAAGGAAGATATTAGAAGATCTCCCATGCTCCAGGATTGGTATGATTAACATAGTAAAAATGGACACTCTACCAAAAGAAATCTACAGTCTCAATGCAATTCCAATCAAAATCCCAGCATAACTCATTACAGACCTTGAAAGAACAATTCTCAAGTTCATATAGAAAAACAAAACAAAACAAAAACAAACAAACAAACAAAAAAAAAAACAGAATTGATTTTAAAAGAATGCCTGTAAGGAAAAGATTTTCTGGAGGTATCTTCATTCGAGATCTCAAGTAGTACTATAGCGCAACAGTAATAAAAAATGGCATGGTACTGGCACCTGTACTTTACATCGTAAAGGGGTGTGCATCTACTCATTAATCATTTTTATTAAATCATATCAAGAAGCTGAGGGGAAAAACAAATGTAGGGGAATCAAATGCTGTCTCAGTTTTAGACCCAGTTTGAAGGTCTACTGCTTCCTTGGGCTATTGTTACAGCTCATCAACCTTAAAACATCCATGGCTTTCCTATTAATAGTGTACTTTTCTTAACTTTAAATTGTTTTCTAAGATTTTTTACATCAGAGTCATTAGCAAAAACATCTTCCCTGACCTTGTTAAACAATCTATTTTTCCAAATTCTTTCTAAGTATAATGGTCATTGCTAACAATCTACATCTATGGCTCCTTTCAAGGGCACTGGTTAATTCATTAATCTGCTCCAGTAAACATGTGAAAGGAGATCAAGCATTGTTAATTTTAAATGCCAGTGATATTGCCCAGTGATGGGCTAGAAGCCTCCTTAGAGTTTTCATACAACTCATGTTATGAGGTATATGGGCATCATAAGGGCAACAAGCAGAGATATGCTACATGAGAGCACAAAGTCCCCAGGAAAATCAGTTCTTGGGATTAGGCTTCTCCAAGACAAACTCATCATGCCTATGCTCACAGGAGCCACATTCTATGAGTTCTACAGCTGTTTTTACTGTTGCTCCTGCATGGCTCTTGACAGGAACAGGTAGCCAAAATAGTTTGCCTATGGATGACTGAGGGGAGTGAGGTTAGCTCAGGCCCTGGGAAGGAGAATTCAGGGTATTTCATGGGCTGTGCTAGCCTGGAGGACCAGAAAACATGGATAGACTGAAGGATTGCTGGGAGAAAATGGCAGGTAGTTTTGACTTGAGATGTTAACTATGAAACTCTGCCATTAGTTCCAGGTTCAAATCCTACTTCTATGGTAACATAATCTTCAGAGAGAGAAGCATGTTCTCCATTGGATAATGACTACCAAGTGAGCCCACAGGGAAGAAAGGTGGCAAAGACAAAGATTCTGTTTTTCTTTTCTTTGTATATATCTTCTTTGTTTTCTTTGAAGGAGGGTGGTTACTGGACTCAAATTTTTTGCTCTTTTGTTTTGTTTTTCTTACTAGTTTTTATTTTATTAATTGTTTTATTTTTCACAATTTATTCATTATATATGCTGATTGAAGGTCACTCTGTCAACTCCTACTGGTCCCACCCTCCCTCCAGCTTCCCATCCCCTTTCCCTAGTCCACCCAAAAAGGAGTTCCTCTCCTCTGCCATCCACCAATACCCAATACGTTATCAGAACACTACTAAGCTATTAAAGACAAAGATAAAATTTCTGCGCTTATTTATTTTCCATAGGCCACTGTACTCACCTTAGAAGATTTCATACTATGAAGCTTGCTTACAACCTTACAGTGAACTAAACAATAAGTATAACTCATTTTAAAGAGTCCCACTCCAAGACACTGTTTGATTGACCATCTCACATCCAGAAACATGTGAAATTTGAAATGCTATGCAGTCTGAAACATTTTATCACAGGCATTTCAAAGAATGTGGTTCTCTTGCTGCCTGTAGGACTGTTTTCCACCAGTCCAGGAAGGCATGAGGGGAAGAAGATGAGTAGTATAAAGCTTGGAAAGCCTGTAAGCATAACAGTGGTCAGCCACTCTGGGAACCACCTCAGAAAGTAAGTTCAACTTTAATTCCAGAAAACAGAAAACAGAGGCTTATATCCCTTATGGAGTGCCTGGGATGCTCCAAGCATAGGTGTAGATAATTGTTTAATGCTAGGCAATTCAAGGATGCCCGATTTGCATTAAACAGCACATTCCTATTATATGAATAAGAACAAGGACACAGAACCAAATTATCCTATATTTGAAGGGAGGGGAGAGTTATCAGGGATCTGTGTCAAAGGCCATCTATCAAATTTGATTGGTGGTGTCAATGTCTAAATCTAATCCAGAAACAGAGTCATACATGGAAAAGAAAGCCTCCTCCCTCATATCTCAAAATTCAGGGTGGGTTGTGATGTTTTTCAATAGTACCCCTGGAACAATAGGTATGTGTACACAAAGAAACTTCTACAGGCTACCACTGTTGTGTTACTCTCAGAGAACTTCCTAGCTGGTGTTAGTTCACCATTCCCTACATATTCATCCACTGGACTAAAAGTTTCTTGTGTAAAGTGAGGCAACTGAAAACAGTAAATTTTGAGAATCAAGATTATCAATAAGTCTTCCGTAAACACATTATATAATACTGTTGCATGTAATTGATATTGACCATTCATTGTATTCTTTTTAAAAATAAGTTTATTTACTTTAAATTCCAATAGTAATCCCCCGCCCTTCTCTGCCCATGACTACCCTCCATTCCTATTGCCCTCTAATACCTTTCCCCTTCAGAAAAGGGAGGTCATTTCAATTGAGCTAGTTTTACAGTTCGGTTGGATCCCAGTGGACCAAACTACACAAAGGCCTTTCCACATTGCTTATATTCACAGAATTCCTCTCCAGTGAGGAAACTTTTATGATGATGATGACTCTAGATTTGTGCAAGTCCTTACCATTTTAAAACATTCATAAGTTTTCTCTCTAGTATGAATCCTTTCATGATGATGAAGATTATACAAATGTGGAATGGTTTCACCATGGTAAAAGCACTCACAGGCTTTCTGTCCATTAGGATTTCTTTCATGAGTGTGGAGATTATTCTGATGTCCAAAAGTTTATTCACATTGGTTACAGTCAGACATTTTTCCAGTATGTGATATTTTATGTATTAGGAGATGTTATGTGCAAAGGCTTTGCCACATAGTTATATTCATATGGTTTCCCTCCACAATGTGATGTTGTCTTAGGAGATGATTGTTACATGCAAAGGCTTTATCACACTAATTACCCTCACAAGGCTTCTCTCTACTGTGTTTTTCCTGTTTTTAGGAGACTACTCTGCTGTGCAAGGCTTTGTCATATTGGGTATATTCATAAGGATTCTTTCCAGTATGTGTTCTTTTATGTCTTATGAGATTACTGTTTTGTACAAAGGCTTTACCATACTGGTTACATTCATAAGGTTTCTCTCCAGTGTGTGTTCTTTTATGGCTTATGAGATGACTGTTTTGTGCAAAGGCTTTACCACACTGGTTACATTCATAAGGTTTCTCTCAGTGTGTGTTCTTTTATGGCTTATGAGATGACTGTTTCGTGCAAAGGCTTTGCCACACTCATTACATTCATAGGGTTTCTCTCCAGTGTGTGTTTTTTTATGGCTTAAGAGAGTACTGTTTTCTGCAAAGGCTTTACCACACTGGTTACATTCATAAGGTTTCTCTCAGTGTGTGTTTTATGGCTTAAGAGAGTACTGTTTTGTGCAAAGGTTTTACCACACTGGTTACATTCATAAGGTTTCTCTCAGTGTGTGTTCTTTTATGCCGCATGAGAAGACTGTTTTCTGCAAAGGCTTTGCCACACTCATTACATTCATAAGGTTTCTCTCCAGTGTGTGTTCTTTTATGGCTTATGAGATGACTGTTTTGTGAAAGGCTTTACCACACTGGTTACATTCATGAGGTTTCTCTCAGTGTGTGTTCTTTTATGCCGTATGAGATTATTCTTCGCTGCAAAGGCTTTTCCACACTGGTTACATTCATAAAGTTTCTCCAGTATGTGTTCTTTTATGCCGCATGAGATGACTGTTTTTTGCAAAGGCTTTACCACATTGATTACATTTGTAAGACTTCTCTCCTGTGTGTGTTTTTTTATGCTGTATGAGAACAGTGATATAGCTGAAGGCTTTACCACATAGAATGCATTTAAAGGGTTTCTCTCAGTATGACTGCTTTCATGCCTGCAAAGAAAATTGGCACATGTGAAAGATTTACCACAGTCATTTCATTACACTAATAAATATATTTATCTATATGAATTAATTTCATAATTTGGTCTAATGGTAAAGAAGAATCAAATTTTAAAGTTTTATCACTTTATTCACATTCACGGTATTCCCCTTCATTATGGCTATTTTTGAAGATCCCTGTGATGGTAAGGGCATTTGTTATGTGGATCACTTTTATAGCATCATTTTTCTATAAGAGGTTTTCTCCTATATATGAAGAGTATTGTAAGAATTCAGAGTTTTACCACAGCAATCCAATTCATAATTTTTTGTACTGTATGAATGATACTTCATTTACAAAGTGAGCCAAGACAAGCAGAAGTTCCAAATTCCTAGTATCCATAGGTATTTTCAGCAAAATGAGTTTGCTGATGAATTCTCAGTGAAGTTGCAAAACCAATTAACAGTAACCATTTATCACATTCAGAAAATTTACTCACAGTGGGGACTACTATCAAATCAATTATTCTTGGAGAAAGACAGGGACACTGCTTCTTTCAATAACCCTATGCTCATGTGTCTTAGAATAATTTTGACATATGATATACCAGTTTAATTTACAAAAATAATAAAGATTCCCACATTGAATTAACACAGTTTGTTTTTGTTCATCATAGACATGTCATATAGGGATTAAGATTTCTCCACAACAATATTCTTGATTCTCATAAGCTGGTCCTTTCACTAAACTTTACAATGTTACTGCACGAAAATTAGTAACACTGGTTCTACTATGTAATTTTTGCTTAGTAGATGGTTTTGGACACATACTAATCACCAATTCAGTGTTTATACCTCTTACAATATCTGAGTAGATAGAATGATACTAAACAGATTGGCAGTTCAAGTCAGCAGGTGTAATGTCCATATGATTCAAATGGTATTTTTGTTACAATATTATTTTATTTTCTTTTATCTTAGGGGAGTGCCTTGTAAACACAAATCAGATACCTGACATTGAAATACATGGAATTATGAGAATTTAATGATCATCACAACACTGAAAGCAGTGCTGTTTTTACACTGTTGCTTTTCTTTAAACTTCCAGGACACAGCCATCTGTGCTGGTACATGCCTTCAATTCCAGCACTTGTGGAGGAAGAAGCAGGCAGATCTGTGTGATTTTGAGGTCAGGCTGGTCTAACAAGCAAGTCTAAGTAAGTCACAGATACCCAGAAAAAAAATCTATTTCAAAAACAGAAAATTAAAAGCAGCCAATAAACAAACAAACAAACAAACAAAAAACACCAAACTTCCAGGACACATTAAAATTTAAGATTTATATCTGTATCAACATGCACATAAAGTTACCTTTTATTACTTGTAGAACTTTGAAAACGTTCTTCAATATTATGGTCATGCAAATTGTAGCCTAAAATATAGTACGAGAAAATATATATTATTGGAAATATCATGTTATTATTAAGGCAAAACTTAAATCACTATCTTCTGTGACCCTTAGAACCATGCCTGATTTATTTACCTCATTCCTCCTCATTCTTAATTGGAATTGCAGAAGAGGATCAATAACAAACTAAAAGTTGTCTCTTTATTTTAAAAGTGAAAGAAAAATTGCAGTCTTACCTATAGCAGTGAGGTTTTCACAGGTCTCTAGCATCACATCTTTGTAGAGTTGCTTCTGGCAAGGTTCCAGCAAGGCCCACTCTTCTTGGCTGAATTTCACATGCACATCATTGAAGGTCACTGAATTCTAAAATATGCCATACATTTGTACAACAGAAACAGTGGCAAAAATATAAATTTATACTTCATTGTCAATATAATCATATAATTCTACTGCTTCTTCAATTTATTTTCTGACACAGAAGTGCGAATATTATACAGTTGGGTGCTGTGCATGATGTGATGTAGGGGAAATGAAAAAGCCTGAAGGTTAGATTGAAAAAAAAACGCAAAGGTGTGCTTCAAAAACCTGTTTCATCAGTTTGTAAGACATGAATATAAATTAGCCATTAGTTGGGTTCTTGAGCAATCTATGAATCATCTTCAGTTACTTGGGTGAGTAGGTCAAGACCCCATCATGAGACAGGTGGAATGACAAAACACAGTCATGATATTTTATATAGAACAAATGAGATGTGTTGATCAGGGGACACTGAACAGATGGGTAACATCAGTCAAAAGACAACATGGTACTGAATATTATGTTTTGACCAGGGCTCAGGGATGTGGCTTATGAGTATGTGAAGAGGGGGGCTCATATATTTGTGGAAGGGAAAGTGGACTACAGTGAATACATGGATAAAAATAATGTGAGTGGCAAGCAACAACAATCATAGCCAATAACACCATATTTCTGAGTGACCAGACAAAAGAAAAAGAATAGAACACATGATTATTCTTTGATCATTGTTTTGTATATCCTCCTTACTAAATAATGTAGTCTGTAGATTAAAAATAAAGATTAAATCTTTTCTATTAAAAAAGAAGTGTTAATGGTATCACTAAGTCATTTTAGAAGAAAACAGAATAACAAGTTTTAAATGTATCATATCTGAACTTTTTGAATAGGATATAGCTTTGGAATAGACATGGCAATTAATGTGGACAAAGACAGAGAGCAGAGAGCAAAATAGAAAGAGAGAGACATAGACATAGAGACAGAGACACAGAGAGAGAAAAATTAAAAGATGAACAATACTAAGTACAGATAAGAGAAATTTATTAACAGTTACTAACTAAAAAAATGTTTGACAAGCTGGGTGTATTCTGTCATGCCTTCAATTCCATCACTCAGAAGGCAGATGTAGGTGTATCTTATTGAACTGGATGTCAGCATTATCTATTCAAAGAGTTCTAGGACAGCCAGACCTATATAGTAAGACAGAGCCTCCCCTAATAGTCAAACAAACAAACACAAAATATTGAAAGAACTCAGAGGTCTTTACTGAAGCTTCTACAAGGAATTGTACATTCACTCCTGTTGTATATTTATTTTCCAGAAATCTGAACTGCCCCAGCTTAAAGTGTAACATTAATGATATCTTACTAAAAGGGAATGCATGTTTAAACAGCTAAAAATAGAAAGATGAAAATATTAACAGTGCAATTGCTGATCATGAATAAACAACATAAAACAGGAGAGATGGCTCAGCAGTGAGGAGTTCTTGCTGCTCTTTCAAATAATTGGGCTCAATTGTCAGTGATTACCTGGGACCCACTACTATCAATTGCTTAAGTTCATGACTTCTGAAGACACCTTCAGACTACTGTGAGGATTAGGCACACAAGAGGTGCATATTCATGCATACAATCAAAATATTCATATTCAGTAAAAATTAAAAATAGATCCCAGATGGTTGGGCTGATTGCACACTGTGTCTGATAAGCTTGGTAGCAGAGACTGCACAGTGATCAATAGTTGGATCTGTGGGCCCTCAAACACCACTTACTGTGTTTCCAAGGTAAGAAGAAAACCAATGATGAGGGAAACAATCGGGTCCAACCTCAGAGCACCCAGCTAATCTCTGGGAAAGTTCCTTGGATATTGCAGCATTAATAAGGTTTTCAAGCAATTGGATCCAAGAAGCAAGCAGGAATAGCTATTCTAATATCTAATAAAACAGACTTTCAACCAAAATTAATTGAAAGGGATGAGGAAGAGGGGAATCCAAGATGGCATTGCCAGGAGGACCAGGACAGGAACAGGACAGCAATATTGGTACAGCAACTAAAAGACTGAACTCTGGGCCCTTAAACAACAGCAATCGTGTTTCCCAGGTGAGAGGAAACTCCGTGGTGTGGGGATCACTCAGTTCCACTCTCAGGTCACTCAGTGAGAACCCAGAAAATATCCCAGGTGCAGGATACACCTGAGTGTCCTGATCAACTTCCCAAGCCATACTATGTGCTCCAGGGCACCAGAGACTGGGAGCTCCAGTCTCAAAAATAAAAATAAAAAAAATAAACAGGGAAGAAGAAAGTGGGACTGACCTCAGGTCACCCAGTCTATCCCTGGAAAAGATCCTGCAGACTGGTGGGTGCACAGCTGCCAGCCTTGAGCGGGGCTCCAGTCACTAGGCCTGCATGCCCTACTCTACATCACAGACAGAACTGTGTGCCCCAGGGCACTAGAAGATGGGTTTCCCTGTCTGAAGAAAACCCCACAGGCAGCGAAAGAGCAGGTTCCAGCTTAGAGCACTCAGCCAACTCCCCCCACACACACACACTACCACCACCACACATGGGAACATTCTTAGAAATGTTCTCAGGTTCTTTCCCAGTCACCAGCTTGGTAGCCATCTGGCAAGTGCCTACCCATTCTACACACCATGTCAAACACCACAGAAAAGGTCTTCATGTTGGGAGAAACCCAAAGGTGGAGGAAACATCTGGCCCTACCTCAGGACACCTAGCTCTGGAAAAGTTTCTGGTTATTCACAGGCTCCAGACTCTAGCCTCCTGCTGCACATGTGAGAGCAGTGCTCAGCTTCTACTGATTACTACTTGGGAACTGGGGCAAAGAGCTTTAACCTCAGACCTACAGAAGCCTGGGATATCCAAGATCAACCCCAGATACTGCTCCAAGGGACAACCAGTTATCCATAACTAAACTGACCAAACCATGGGGTACCCAGGCTATAGCTGCAGCTTACTAAATTTACAGCAAGAAAGCCAGAAGCAGGACAACTGTCTCCAGGACTTCTCTGGGTGAGAGGAGAGCCCCCTTGACTAACAAAGACCACAATTACCGCTCAGGTCTCTATGCCTGTGGTGATTTTTGGCAATTCCTGAAAAATACCTGCTATTCAGTGACCGTACCCCAAAAGCTGAGAAGGCCTCCTTCAGGAAAAATCATCTTCCTCTCAAGGGGATTATCCCCACCACAGGATTTCAGGAAGCACCAGAAACTAACATTCAACACCTAAGATAGCCAAATGGGTAGAGGCAAGTGTAAAAGCTCAAAAAGACAGAGCAATATGGCATCTCCAGAACCCAGTTATTCATTGGCAAGCAGCCCTGGACATACCAGGATAAATGAAATTCAAGAAGATGACCTTACATCTGTGCTTATGAACAGGATAATAGAGGAAAAAATAAACTGAATAAAGACCTAGATGAAGATAAAGTCAAACAGATTATTGCCATTTGCAAAGAAATGGAGGAAGATAAAGTCAAACAGATTATGGACATCCTTAAAGAAATACAGGAAGTTGCAGCCAAACAATTTGTGGCCTTTAGAGAGGAAATACTTAAATCACTAAAAGATATTAAAGAAACAGAGGATTGTTAGAACAAACAGCTGACGGAATTGAAGGAAAATACAGTCAGAGAAGTGAAGGAAATCAATAAAATGGCTCAAGATCTGATAAGAGAATTGGAAAAAAATAAAGAAAACACAAGTGGAGGAAACTGTGGAGAGAAAGAACTTAGGGAGGAAAAGAGGAACTACAGAGGGAAGCATAAGCAATAGACTATGAGAGATGGAAGAAAGAATCTTACATGTGGAAGACACAATGGAAGAAATAGATGTAGCTATCAAAGAAAATGTTAAATCTAAAATTTCCTGACACAGACCATCCAAGAAATCCAAGACAACATGAAAAGCAAAACCTAAAAATAATAGGAATAGAGGAAAAAGAAGATTCTCTCCTCCAAGGCCCAGAAAATATTTTCAACAAAATCATAGAAGAAAATTTCCCCAACTTAAAAGAGAGGTCTGTAAGAATACAAGAGGCCTACAGAACACCCAATAAATTAGACCATAAAAGAATATCCTCCCACCACATAATAAACAGTAAGTATACAGAACAAAGAAAAAGTACTAAAACCTGCAAGGGAAATAGGCCTAGTAACACATAATGGCAAACCTATCAGAATCACACCTGACTTCTCAACAGAGACTATGAAAGCCAGAAGTGTCTGAACAGATATCATGCAGACCCTAAGATAACACAGATGTCAGCCCACGCTACTATACCCAGCAAAAGTCTCAGTCATCATAACGGAGCAAACAAGATATTTAATGACAAAAACAAATTTAAATAATACCTACCCACAAATCCAGAGGTACAGAAGCTCCTAGAAAGAAAACTCTAACCCAGGAAAGCTAACTACATTCAGGAAAAGATAGGGAATAAATAATGTCACTACAGGAAAACTAAAAGTAAACAAGCACACAAACACAGTACCACAACCAATATCAAAATAAAAGGAACGAACAGCCACTGCTCATTAATTTTCCTCAACATCAAATCACTTAACTCTCAATAAAGACACAAACTAACAGAATGGATATGTAAACAAGACCCAACAGTCTTTTGTATACAAGAATCACATCTAAGTCACAAAGATAGACATTACATAAGAGTAAAGAGCTGGAAGGGTCCAAGCAAATGGACCTAAGAAACAAGCAGGAGTAGCTATTCTAATATCTAATAAAATATATTTTCAACCAAAATTAATCAAAAAATGAGGAATTCATACTCATCAAAAAATTCTGCCAAGAAGAAATCATAATTCTGAACATCTATGCCCCAGATACAAAGGTACCAATGATTGTAAAAGAAACATTAATAAAACCTAAACCACACACAGATCCCCATACATTACTAGTGGGAGACTTCAACACCCCACTCTCAACAAAGTACAGGTCAACAAAACAGAAATTTAAAAAAAAAAACAATATCTATAACAGAGGTCATGAATGAAATGGACCTAGCAGACATCTACAGAACCTTACACCAACACCAAAGTATTTACTTCTCAGCACCTCATGGAACCTTCTCCAAAAATAGACCATATCATTGGTCACAAAGTGAGTCTCAACAGATACAAGAAGATTGAAATAATGCCTCGTATCCTATCTAATTACCATGGACTAAAGCTGGACCTCAACAACAACAGAAATAGTAAAAAGCCTACACTCACATGGAAACTGAACAAGTCACTACTAAAAGACAGCTGGGTCAGGGAAAAAATAAAGAAAGAAATTGAAGTCTTCCTAGAATCAATGAAAATGAAGACACAACATACCCAAACTTATGGGACATGAGGAAAACAGTACTAAGAGGAAAGTTCATAGCACGAAGTGTCTTCAAGAAGAAATTTGTAACATCTCATATAATCAACAATGGCTCACCTAAAAGCCCTAGAAAAAAAAAGCAGACACAGCAAAAGGAATAGACACCTGGAAATAATCAAATTCAGGAGTGAAATCAGTAAATTAGAAACAAATAAAACATTTCAAAGAATCAATATAACCAAGAGCTGGTTCTTTGAGAAAATCAAGAAGATACACAAACCCTTAGCCAAACTAATGAAAAGGCAGAGAGACACTATCAAATTAAGAAAATCAGAAATGAAAACAGGGACAAAACAAAAGACACTGAGGAAATCCAAACAATCATTAGGATTTACTTCAAAAGTCTTTATGCCACACAATTTGAAAATCTAAATGAAATGGACAATTTTCTTGGTTGATTCAACTTACCAAGGCTGAATCAAGACCAGGTAAATCAATAAAATATTTCTGTATCCACTAAGGAAATAGAAACATTCATCAAAAGTTTCCAATCCACAAAAAGCTCAGGGCCAGATGGTTTCAGTGAAGAATTCTACCAGACCTTCAAAGAAGAGGTAACTCCAGCTCTCTTCAATGTTTCCACAAAATAGAAACAAAAGGAACACTACCAAACTCATTCACTGAAGCCACAGTCACCTTGTAACCTAAACCTCACAAAGACACAACCATGAAAGATAATTTCAGGCCAATCTCCCTTATAAACATTGATGCAAAAATACTCAACAAAATACTTTGAAAACCCAATACAAGAACACATCAAATATATCATCCACTATGACCATATAGGCTTCATGCCAGGTATGCCGGGGTGCTTCAATATACAAAAATCCATCAATGTAATCCACCATATTAAAAAATTGAAAAAAAAAACACATGTTTAAAAAAAAACAGTCTTGGAAAGATTGAGATACAAGGATACAGGGCACATACCTAAACATAGTAAAGGCAATATACAGCAAGCCTATAGCCAACATCAAGCTAAACGGAGAGGAACTTAAAGCAATATCACTGAAATCAGGGACAAGACAAGGCTGCCCACTCTCTCCATATCTCTTCAACATAGTTCTGGAAGTCCTTGCTAGAGCAATAAGACAGTTGATGGAGATCAAGGGGATACAAATTGGAAAGGAAGAAGTCAAAATATCCCTATTTGCAGGTGATATGATAGTATAGCTAAGTGACCCTAAAAATTCTTCCAGGGAAACCCTAAAGCTGACACTTTCAGCAATGTGTCTGGATACAAAATCAACTCAAAAAATAAGTAGCCCTCCTGTATACAAAAGACAAAAGGGCTGAGAAAGAAATTAGGTAAACAACACGCTTCACAATAGTGAAAAAGGACATAAAGTACCTTGGTGTGACCCTAACCAAGCAAGTCAAAGACTTGTTTGAAAAAAAATTCAAGTCTCTAAAGAAAGAAATAGAAGAAGATATCAGAAGATGGAAAGATGGAAAGATCTCTCATGGCTTGACAGGATTAACATATTAAAATTGTTCCTCTTACCAAATGCAATCTACAGATTTAATGTAATTCCCATCAAATTACCAACACAAATCTTTACAGACCTTGAAAGAAAAATTCCCAACTTCATATGGAATAACAAGAAACCCAGAATTGCTAAAACAATCTTCCATACTAAAAGATCTTCTGGAGGTATCTCCATCCCTGATCTCAAGCTGTACTAGAGAGCAACAATAATAAAAACTGCATGGCACTTGCATGGAAACCAACTCGTGGATCAATGGAATTGGATAGAAGTCCCAGAAATACACCCACACACTATGAACTCCTGATTTTTGACAAAGATGCCAAAACCATACAACGGAAAAAAGATAGCTTCTTCAACAAAAGGTGCTGGTCTAAATGGATGTCTACATGTAGGAAAATGCAAATAGATCCATATTTATCACTCTGCACAAAACTAAAGTTCAGGTGGATCAAAGACTTCAGCATAAAACAGACATAATAACCCTGTTAGAAGAAAAAAAGGAGGAAGAGCCTTGAACTCATTGGAACAGGAGACATCTTCCTGAACAGAACTTCAACAGTACAGGCTCTAAGAGCAACAATCAATAAATGGGACCTCATGAACCTGAAAAATTTCTATAAGTCAAAGGAAACTGTTGTCAAAACAAAATGACTGCCTGCAGATTGAGAAAGGATCTTCACCAACCCTATATCTGACAGAAGGTTAATATCCAGTATTTATAAAGATTTCAAGAAGTTAAACACCAATAAATCAAGTAACCCAAATTAAAAAATGTGGTACAGAGCTAAACAGAGAATTCTCAATAGAGGAATATAGAATGGCAGGGAAACACTTAAAAATGTTCAACATTCTCAGTCATCATGGAAATGCAAATCAAAACCACCCTGAGATTTCACCTTACACCCATCAAAATGACTAAGACAAATAACTCAAGTGACAACTCATGCTGGATAGGATTGGGAGAAAGGGGAACCCTCTTTCATTGTTGGTAGGAATGTAAACTTATACAACGACTTTACAAATCAACCTGGCACTTTCTCAGACAATTAGGAATAGCGCCACCTCAAGATCCAGCTATACCACTCCTAAGCACATATCCAAAAGGCGCTCAAGTATACAACAAGGACATCTGCTCAACTATGTTTGTAATAGCTTTATTTGTAATAGCCAGAAGCTGGAAACAGCACAGATGCCCCTCAGTTGAGGAATGGATACAGAAATTGTGGTATATCTATATGATGGAATATTACTCAGCAATGAAAAACAAGGAAAACATGAAATTTGCAGGTAAATGGTGGGAAGTGGAAAGATCATCCTGAGTGAGGTATCCCAGAATCAGAAAGACTCACAGGGTATATACTCACTCATAAGTGGATATAGTATATAAAATATAGGATAAAGATACTAAAATCTGTACACCTAAGGAAGTTAATCAGGAAGGAGTATGCTGGCTAAGATGCTCAAACCCCATGCAGAAAGGCAAAGAGGATGGATATCAGATGAGGGAGAATACAGGGACAGGACAGGAGCCTACCACAGAGGGCCTTTGAAAGGCCCTACCCTGCAGGGTGTCAAGGCAGATGCTGAGACTCATAGCCAAACTTTGGACAGAATGCAGGGAATCTTATGGAAGAACTGGGAGATAGTAAACCTGGAGAGGACAGGAGCTCCACAAGGACAGTAACAGTTTCAAAAATTCTGGGCACAGGGGTCTTTTTTGAAACTGATACGCCAGCCAAGGACCACTCATGGAGATGGCCTGAAACCCCTGCACAAAAGGTAGCCTAAGAAAGTTCAGTATCCAAGTGGGCTTCATAGTAATGGGGACAGGGACTGTCTCTGACAGGAACTCATTGGCCTGCTCTTTGATCACCTCCCATTGAGAGGGGATCAACCTTGCCAGGCCACAGAAGAAGACAATGCAGCCACTCCTAATGAGACCTGATAGACTAGGATCAGAGTGAAGGGGAGGAGGACCTCCTTTATCAGTGGACTGGGAAAGGGATAGGGGTGGGAAAGATGGAGGGTGAGATTGGGAGGTGAGGAAGGAGGGAGGTACAGGTGGGATACGAAGTGAATAAACTGTTATTCATAAAAATTTAAAAAGAACACAATAAAATGTTGAAAGATTTTTTAAAAAACTATGCTGTTACACATACTTTGAAACTTTGAAAATATTGCCTGATATCAGTTATTGCTCCTAAATAAAATAAATAAATAAATAGATAGATAGATAAATAAATAAATAAATAGAAATGAGGAAGGATACTTCATACTCATCAAAGGGAAATTCCACCAAGATGGCATCTGTATTCTGAGCAACAATGCCCCAAATTCAAGGACACCCACATTTGTAAAAGAAACAATAATAAAACTTAAAAAACATATCAATCACTGTACATTAATAGTGGGAGAGGTCAACATGTCACTATCATCAAGGGACAGAGCAATGGGAAAGGACTTAAACTGAGAGATAATGACACAAATGGATGGCATGAATCAAATGATCCTAACAGATATCTAGAGAATTTTTTAACCCAAACAGAAAAGAATCTATCTTCTTTCAGCACCTCATGGACCCTTCTCCAAAACTGAACATACAGTAGGTCACAAACCAGGTCTCAACAAATACAATAAGATTGAAATAATATCTTGTATCCTATCAGACTATGATGGTCTAAAGATGGACCTCAACAATAACAGAAATAACAAAATGCCTACACACACGTGGGAACTGAACAACTCCCTACTCAATGAAATCTAGGTCAGGGAAGAAATGAAGAAAGAACTTCCTACAATTCAATGAAAATTAAGGTACCTCATACCCAAAGTGCAATGAAAGCAGTCCTATGAGGAGTTTTAATATCACTAAAGGCCTTCATAAGCTACTGGAGACATCCCATACAAGCAACTGAATGGCACACTTGAAAGCTCTAGAAAAAAGAAGCAGACACACTCAACAGGAGTAGACTACTAGGACTAACCAAACTCATGGCTGAAATCAATAAATTAGAAACAAAGAGAATAATTCAAAGAATCAACAAAACCAAGAGCTAGTTCTTTGAGGAAATCAAATATATAGACAAACTCTTAGCCAAACTAAGTAAATGACTGAAAGACAGTATCCAAATCAACAAAGTCTGAAAGGAAGAGAGAGAGACATCAGACACTGAGAAAATCCAAAGAACCATTAGCTCTTATGTCAAAAGCCTATATGCCACAAAATTTGAAAAATCTAAATGAAATAAACAATTCTCTTGTTAGATTCCACTTACCAGAGTTGAATCAAAATCAGGTAAAGATATTAAATAGTCTTATATGGCCTAAATAAATAGAAGCAGCCAAAATCCTTCCACCACCACCACCACCACGAACAACAACAACAACAACAAAAAAGCCAAGGGCAAGATGATTTCAGAGCAGAATTCTATAAGACATTCAATGAAGAGTGAAAACCGATATTCTTCAAATTATTCCACAAAATAGAAATGGATGCAACATGACCAAATTCCTTTTGTAAGACCACAGTCACCTTGATAAATCCTCAAAGACCCCAAAAAAGAAAGAGATCTTCAGACCAATCTCTTTTATGAACAATGATGCAAAAATACTCAATAAATTAATGATAAACCAAATCCAAGAACATACCAAAAATATCATCCAACATAACCAAGTAGGCTTCATCCCAGGCATGCAGGAATGGTTCAATATATGGAATCTTGATCCATCATATAAATAAATTAAAAAAGCACAGGATCATTTCCTTATAAGCCAAAAAAGCATTTGATAATATCCAACAGTTATTCTTGTTTAAAGTCTTGGAGAGACTGGGGACAAAGGCACAGATATAAAAATAGTAAAGACAATGTACAGCAATCCTATAGCTAACATCAAATTAAATGGAAAGAAAGTTAAATCAATTCCACTGAACTCGGGGACAAGACAAGGCCACACATTCTCTCCAAATCTCTTCAATACAGTACTCAAAGTCCTATCTAGGGCAATAAGACAACTAAAGGAGATCAAGGGAATACAAATTGATAAGGAAGAAGTCAAAGTATGGCTCTTAACAGATGATATGACAGGTAACCTAAGTGAACCCAAAAATTCTTCTGTACGGAACTCCTACAGTTGAAAGTGGTTGGATGAAAAGTTAACTCAAAAAAATCAGTTGCACACCTATATGCAAAAGACAAATGGACTGAGAAAGAATTAGGAAAACAACACCCTTCACAATAGGCAGGAAAAAAAAAAACTGACGTATCTTGGTGTTATCCTCAGCAAGCCAGTGAAGATAGAAATATCTCTCATGCTCATGGATCAGTAGGATCAACATAGTCAAAATTGCCATCTTACCAAAAAACAATCTACAGATTCAATGATAATTCCCATCAAAATATCAACACAATTCCCCCTGGAGATTGAAAAAACAATTCTCAGCTTTATATGGAAAAATAAAAAACCCAGAATAGCTAAAATAATCCTGTACAATAGCAGATCTTAAGGAGGTATCACCAACCCTGCTCTCAAGCTCTACTATAAATCAATAGTAATAAAAACTGCATGGTACTAGAATAAAAACAGACTGGTGGATAAATGGAATTAAAGTGAAGGCCCATAAAAAAACCCACACACCGATGGACATTTGATTTTTTTTAAAGAATCCAAAACCATGCAATGGAAAAAGGACAGCATCTTCAACAAATGGTTCTGGTCTAACTGGAAGTCCACATGTGGAAAAATAAAAATAGATCCGTATTTATCACCCTGCAGTAAACTAAAGTTCAAGTTGATCAAAGACTTACAACATAAAACAAGATACGCTAAATCTGTTAGAAGAAAAAGTGGGAAAGAGCCTTGATCTCATTGGCATAGAAGATAACTCCCTAAACAGAATACCAAGGGCACTGGCTCTAAAATCAACAATTAATAAATAGGATCTCATGATTGAAAAGATTCTATCAAGCAAAGAACTTTGTGAATAGAACAAAATAACAGCCTACAGCCTGAGAAAGACCTTCACCAACCCTACAAACAGAGAGATCTATAAAGAGCTCTATAAATAAAAAACAAAATTATAAAGAGCTCTATAAATTAAACTCCAACAAACCAAATAATGCACTCTCAAACTGGGGTACAGAACTAAACAGAATTCTCCACAGAGAGAATATCAAACAGTGGAAAACACTTAAATTCTCAATATCCATAGTCATCATGGAAATGCAAATCAAAACTACTCTGACATTCCATTTTAAACTCATCATGGCTAAGACCAAACCTGAAGTGACAGCACGTGCTAGTTAGAATGTGAAGAAAGAGAAACACTCCTCCATTGCTGGTGGGAGTGCAAACTTATACAACCACTTTAGGAATCAATCTGATGCTTTCTCAGACAATTGGAAATAGTGTTACATCAAGACCCAGCTATACAATCCCTGGGCATATAACAAAAAGATCCTCCACCATTTAACAAAGATATTTGCTCAACTATGTTCATAGCATATATATTCATAATAGCCAGAATTGGGAAACAACCTACATGTCTCTCAACTGAACAATGGTTACAGAAATTGTGGTACATTTACACAATGCAAAGCTACTCAGGTATTTAAAAATAGGAAACCATGAAATTTTCAGGCAAGTGGATAGAACTACAAATGATCATCCAAAGTGAGGTAACACAGAAGCAGAACGACATGCATGGTATATACTCATTTGTAAGTGGATAATAGCCATAATACAGGAAAAACATACTACAATCCACTGGCCTAAAGGAGCTACATAAAAAGAGGACCCTATGTAGGATGGTCAATTCTTATTCAAAAGGGCAAATAGAATTGACATCAGAAGTGACTGAGGAGAGGGAACAGGATGAGAGCCTAGCATACATATCCTCTGAAAGACTCTACCCAGCAGGGGATCAAAGCAGATGCTAAGACTCACAGCCAAACTTTGAGCAGAGCACAGGGGGTCATAGGAAAGTCTTGGGGGATAGAAAGACCCATAGCTGACAGGACCTCCATAAGAAGACCAACAAGGACAAGAAATCTGGGGCTATTGGGACTTGCAGAGATTGATGGACCCACCAAAGACCATTCATGAAGAGGAACCAGACCTCTGCTCAGATGTAGCTGATAGGCAGCTCAGTCTCCATGTTCGATCCATAGTAAGGGGAGAAGGTGCTGGCTTTGACAAGGACTCTGTTGTCTGCTATTTGATCATTTCCCCTTGGTGGAGGGGGCATTGCTACGCCACAGAGGAAGAGGATGCAGGCAGTCCTAGTGAGACTTGATAGGCTGGGTTCAGATGGTAGGAGAGGAGGGCTCCCTGTATCTGAGATATAGGAAATGGAATAAAGGGGAAAGAAGAATGGAGGGTGAGACTAGGAAAAGACAATGGAGAGGATTACAAGTGGGATGTTAGATGAATAAATCATTTTTTAATTTTATTTATTTATTTATTACAATGTGTTCACTTTGTGTCCTTGCCATAGCCCCCTTCCTCATCTCCACCCAGTCCCACCCACCTTCCTTCTTCTGCCCCTATGCCCTTTCTCTAGTCTCCTAATTGAGGAGCAATTCCTTCCCTTCTAGCTTACCAGGTCTCATCAAGGATGGCTGCATCATCTTCCTCTGTGGCATTGCAAGACTGCAACACTCAGGAGGAGGTAATCAAAGACTCGAGTTCATGTCAGAGAATGAATTTAAAAAAAAAGCAAATTTAAATTAAAATAAATTAAATGTGAATAAAACAAATAAAATTTAAAAAAAAAAAAAATACAACAGGTAAGGAGAGCGTCACAAACCCACAATTCAATGACTCAGAAAGGTCAGATAGTGTTAGTGTCATCATTAAATGCCATCCTAAGAAATTAAATATACTCCCTGTCAAATTTCAAATGCAAGATGTTGATGAAGATCAACACAATAACCTATGCTTACATATACAAAACAAAACAAAATAAATACCTAAAACTCTATATTCCATGCTCAGCACCCAATGATGGTGATGTTGATGCCAGGTATGTTGGCCTACATTTAAGCCCAACACTCGACTGGAGTTATAGCTGTAAGTTCAAAACCAGCCTGGTCTACATACAAACTTTCAGGAAACATCCAGGAACTCTGGGACATTATGACACCACAAAACATGCTGATAATCAGATTAGAAGAAGAAGGATGAGATCAAAGGTCCAGAAGACATTTTCAACAAAGTCGTACAAAAAAAAATTTCTTAACCTAAAGAAGAAGATGTCTATCAAGGCACAAGAAGCATACAAAATACCAAATACACTGGACCAGAAAAGAAAGTCCTCTTAACAGAGAATAATCAAAATGCTAAATATACAGAACAAAGAAAGAATATGAAAAGCTGCAAATGAAAACAAACAAACAAACCAAACTAACCAACCAATCCGACAAACCAAAACAAACAAAAACCAACCAAAAAAAACAACAAAAAGCAGATCTATTGGAATTAATCCTGTATTCTCAGTAAAAATGCTAGAAGTTGAAGGGCTTAGACAGAGTGCTTCTGATTCTAAAAAACTACAGAAGCCAACACAAATTACTAACTATGCCCAGAAACTTTCAATCACCAAATGGGGAAAATAAGATGTTCCATAAAAAGGTCAATTTTAAATAATATGTATCTATAAGTAGATCCCCACTCAAGGTGCTAAAACCACCACCACCACCAAAATAACAATCACTGTTCAATGATATCTCTTAATAACATTGACCCAAATTCACCAATAAAAAAACACAGACTCAAAAATGGATGATAAAATAGAATCCACCCTTCTTCTAAATACAAAAACACAGCTTCACATCAAGATAGACATTATCTCAAGGTAAAGATTTGGAAAAAGATATTCTAAATAAATGGACTGGAGTATCAAGCTTGTATAGCAATTTTAATATCCAATGAAAAAGCTTTCAAAAAAACTATTCAAAAGATGGCAAAGGACATGATGTATTCAAAAAAACTAGCAATATAACATTTCAATACTTAACATCTATGACCCCAACCTAACAGCACCCAAATTATAAAAGAAACCCTTCTGCAGCTTGCATCACATCCTAGCCCTCATAAACTGATAGGGAAAGACTTCAATATATCACTCTCACCAATGGACAGGTCCTCTTGACCAAACTGAACAGACAGAGAAATGCTCCAGCTAATATCAAAAAAACTAAATATACACAAATGACATTTACAAAACATCCACCCAAGCACAAAAAGATTGTTCCCTCTTATCAGCAAATCATATATTGTTCTCCAAAATTGATGATATATTTGAACAGTGGAAGTCTCAAAAGATAGAAGAAACTTGAAATAACCTCCTACATCCTATCAGACCACTAAGGTTTAAAGCAGTACATCACCAATAACAAAAACAATAGAAAGCTTACAACCTCATAGAAATTGAACAACTCTCTACTGAATAAAACAATTGATCAAAACTGTAAGAAAGAAAGAAATTAAAGAATTTCTAGAAGTCAATGAAATGAATACACAACATATCAAAACTCATAGTACACAATGGAAGTGTTGACCAGAATACAGTTCATAGCACTAAGTACATTCAGGAAAATAATCATAAAGATCTCTTAGTAGCAAATTAACAGCACACCTAAGTACTTTAGAACAAAAGGAAGTAAACATAAATAAAAGGAGTATACAGTGAGAAACTACTGAACTGGGTCTTCACTGGTAAAATCAAATGTTTCCACAGGAAAAGAATGGTGGATCCTATCAAAATTGATAATGATCAGATTTGAATAATAGAGATCTGCTGAATAAGCAGAGGTAACTGTTCATCAGACAGTGTGGTCATTCAGTCCAAACTAACTTAATAAAGACTAAAGTTTTCTTCTTAAATAAAAGAAAGATACATTTGTTGTTTCATATTAAAAACATTTAAGAGGTTTAAAATGTTTTAAGTAAATTCAAAAGTGTAAACTTGTTTGAGTTGGAATAATTTGGAGTGAATATAACATATTTGAACAGTGTGGTGATAGACCACGCATTTAATCCCAGCAGAGACAAGCAGTTCTCTATTAATTAGTTGTTTTCTAAATTCAGGAGTTACAATGACAGGGTGTTGGTCCAGCCTTACTCCCAGCATTTGGGAGGCACATGCCTTTTACATACCACCTGGGAGGCAGAGGCAGGCACATAGGATTTACAGTGATTTTATTTAAAAGCTGCTTGTAAAAGGCAGGCTGAAAATCAAAATGAATGCCCTTTATTATCTAGAAGTAAATACACTTTAAAGTATATTTGTAAACTTTCAAAGAGTTTTTTAACTTTAATTGAGATATTATACTTTTTCTATTTCAAAAAAAAATTTTTGCCATATAAAAGATATAACATCCCTAAAAAGGCACAACCCTCACCCCAGAATTAGGGATGGGGCAGGGTTTTGATTTAATCTTTTCAGGAGAATAAAATCATCCAACTAAAGAATATGGAGACCATTGGACACGTGGAATTTCTGAAGAAAATGACAGATCACCAAAAGAAAATGTCAAAAGAGAAGGAATAAACTGGCCAACTGGTATCACTCACCTTCATGTTATCTCTTCTGCCTTCTACAGACATAGCTGCAAATTGCCTTTATGTGATTGCTAAAGAATAATCCAAAATCTCTATCTCATATCAGAAAAGCCACCTGGTAAGAAAGAGAGGAAAACAGAAAAATAAGGGATGAGTCTATTGTCATGAATCTCATAATCTTCTGGCATGATGTGACTTCTGTTCTTACCACAAACTTCAATAATCAAGAATGTGTACAGTGTTTGTGAAAGAATGAGGGGGTGGGAGAAAAAGCTAAAAAACATAAGCCTAAAATATAGTCAAGTTTACATGAAAAGACGTAAGGAAAATCTAACATGAAAAGTGTGCACTTTACCAGAGATACCTTTGATTTTCTCATTAATACAAATTAAATAAACAGATTTTTCAACTGTTATAAGACAAACACAAAGTGACACCTAAATTGTTATATTTCTGTCCCTCCAGCTACTAATAACCTCCTTTACAGAGAGTCTTTTTGCTCTGGAAGTCTCTTGGAAAATGGAGGTGATCATAAAGCTGGGCTATGGCTTGCAGTCCCTCATGTCCCCTTGTGGGTTCAGACAGAGCCCAGCCCTTTTGGACACTCACACACAAAAAACTGTTTGAGAATAATTTAGTATCTGTTTCCTGCTGAAAGAATTATGTCACAAGATGTGGAATCTGCCCTATCCATTTATTTAAAACCAGGCACACCTGACAAAATTCTGCATCTCAGAAATCCTTTTGTACCCTCAAATTGAATTTCCCTAAATCACACCATTGTGACTAGTGGTAGTTGAAAGGTAAAAAACAACAACAACAAAACGTAATCAAGTATTGCTGAAAGCTGACCACCACCACCTCTTTTCTTCCAGTTTCAAATGATTTGTAAAATTTGCTACACAAACAACAACAACAAAAAAATTTGCAACAAACCACAACAACAACAACAACAAAACGTAATCAAGTATAGCTGAAAGATGACCACCACCACCTCTTTTCTTCTAGTTTCAAATGATTTGTAAAATTTGCTACACAAAGCTGTATGTGGAATACAACGTTCATCATTTCTAGAAATGAGACCTTCAGTTTTCCAATTTGTCCACTGCAATACCAATGCCTGTGTGTGCACACTAGGTAGTCAAATTATAAGCACCACAACTTTCTACTGCTCAGGCCACAAAATCCTCACATCTCTGGTCAATAAACACTCAGGAAGGGTTGGAGGCCAAGGGTCTCTGCCGAGATCACCACATGGAGACCAACAGAACCAGCCCGGAACCACAATCTGAACCACAGTCCATCTCTTTCAAAGCAGATCAGGCTGTGAGAGCTCAGCATCCTGCTTTTCCTGTCTTGGGGACAATGGCCCCACGCTCAGCATGACATGGCCTCTGGTCTCACTCACAGCTCTTTAGAGCTACATCAGAGGAAAATCTCAGAACAAACCCATAAACTACCTCCCACTGTTGCTCCTGACTTCTAGGCCTGCCCAGAGTCCCTCATTAGCTTGAACAATAGAGCTGAGTCTCAGGAGAGTAGTAGATCCTCTACCAGTGGATCAAAGATCAAATGATGCAGATAGCAGAGACATTCTAGCTTTGTCCTAACCCCTATGGGCACACAAAATGCTAATGTTGTTATAAAAGAATGAAAATCTCAAATGTTCGATTTTAAAATTTGCTAGTGCAGAGAGGCAGAGAAAGCACCCATCTGACCCTACTACTCACCTCACCTCCAAGAGGAAAAAGCCCCAAAAGCTCACCAGCTCAGATGACAGCTCAGGGGGGATAGACCAAAGGAACCCTAGGCTAAAGGCTTTCTAACTCAAAGCTCAAAAAGTTCTAAATCTACCATGCTAAAACTCCTTCCACTTTTACACTCTGTCTTAAATATATTTCAGGTGAAAGTTCCACTTAATTTTTAATCTCTGTTAGCTGGTTTCTTGCTTTGCCTCTTGACCTAGGGTTAACATTATTTTATCATGTGCATAGAGAGCTTTTGAATTAAAGGTATGTTCCAGGGCTGATGGAACCATACTACAATCACCTGTTTACAATAAATTGTAAGTTTTTGGAATTAAGGTTTGTGCTAGGGCTCAATCGCACCAAACAAAGCACAGGTTTTTACAGTACACAATCTAAGGGATCACAGTGGGATAAAATATCCTGCAACACCCTCATCTTGGAAAAGTTTTAAAATACAATCTTCCATTCTCCCAGGGTACCTGTTCATCTTCCAAGATACAGGTCATTTATGTTGCACATCCCATTACACGATCAGTGTCCAGTGCAATCATCTCTACCTCATAGTTGAGAAGTCCTTCCCAACTTCCCAAACTTCAGTCCTTCCCAAACTTCAGTCAAAGCCTAAAAGTAACAACCATTAAAGAAACAAATGGCCCTGAATGTGAAAACAAGGAGTAGTTAATGGGAGCTCAATGAAAATGATAAATAAAACAAAAAGGATGTGGCTGTTCCTAAGTACGTTGGATTAGAAAGTTTAATACAGATAGAAGAGAGAACATAGTCAGACACAGGAACATCTGCGACAGTCTAGTGTTGACATGACTTTGGGCCATGTGAGAAGAGAGGAGAGAGGGAAGTAGAGAGGCAGAACAAAAGGCCAGGAGGGTAAATAATAAATGAAAAAGACCAGATAACCAAAATGTTTGGAATACATAAGGAGGGACAGCTGGGAGGAGGGTAGGTAAGCTCCAGGGCTAGAGATCTGGGTATGACACCCATACCTTGTAACAGGTAAGGACTGAGGGATGATGGGAGAACCTGACAGCCACGTCTGCTTTGATTGTTAAGTAGCCACCTTAACCATTCATCCCAGCATTTGAGATGTAAGAGTAGAGATAAATGAAATGGTTAAAATGATTTCATTATAACGTTAAAATTATTTTTAAAAGTTGAAAATGGCCTATGGTCCAATATTCTTCAGAGACTTCAAATAAGTATTACTCACAACTTTTTTCTCAGGTTGTGCACTTTCAAATGGGGGGAGGGAAAACATGCCTGTTAGTCACTACCACAGCAGTTTATCTAGAACTTCTGTGTTATTTGAACTCATGCAACTATAGAAATTTGCTTCCCAGAAACAATTTCACCAACTAATCCATATTCTTGATTCCCTTTGTGTATGAATCCCCCAAGTGTACAGTTTTCAATTTTATTGACCTTCTAAAATTGATTACCTGTTTCATTACCATCTTTCCTCCTTCCCCTCCCTTTCTGTGTTGTGACTACACCAGCTTCAAAGTAGGTCAGTGAACTCAGTTCTTACACAGGTCCCTCTTTATTTGTAATTGCCCACCTCTAAAATTTCAGGGTGCTCAGTGGACACTCATTCACTGGTCTCCTTTACTTCACACTCACAAGTCAGGGCCCATCTAAAAAGAGCTGCAGTTCTATGTTTTAGGCACTGGGCAATAGGAGCATCATTCTGTGTTCACAGAGAGCCTCAATTACATAACATGTGAAAGGTTGATCTCCAGGAGACATTACTTTAAACATAAATATCAAAGCACTAGAGAAAAAGGAATGAAAATTTTAATGGGGATTATCAGAGAATATTAACTAATAAGAGACTAGACCAGTGGTGCATCAACAAAATAAAATTTAATCATACTAACAACTAACTTTTTAAAGATTTATTTATTTAGTATGTGTACAGTTGAAAGACCCCCTGCCTCACCCTAAGTTGAACATAGCTAATGCCATTTTGTGGCACACCACTGTTTTGAGAAACTCTGAAGGCTAGGTGGGGAACTGGAAAATTACTGAGAAACCCAGCTGTGCTGGCTGTGCTGCTCCCTTGGGATATCGGCAGTCAGGCTGCCCCAGTTGAGCTGAAAACAACTTGTTTTGACCACCCTCATGGGATATCTGTGGGACTGTTCCAGCTGAGATAGGAGTCCTGAGAAAAACAACAGGTGGCGGCCACGGTTAGGGGTCATCATGACCGTTTCGACCACCCAGTTCCTGGTATCCTGGTGTCCCTGCCAAACTCTGATTCAAATTGTGGTCTCATTTAAATGTACCAATCAGCTCCCTGTAACTATGCTTCTCGCTTCTGTACCCGCGCTTCTGCTCTAAAACCCTATAAAAACCCCAGCTTTCCAGCCAAAGGGCGCACGAGTCCTCTGAGAGACTTTGTCGCCCCAGGTACCTGTGTAAAGAATAAAGCCTCTTGCTGTTTGCATCCAAACAATTGGCCTCGTTGATCCTTGGGAGGGGGTCTCTCTGTCTAGAGAGGCTAGAACGGGAGTCTTTCAATGGGTAGTTCCTGCTCACTGTGGGCGGTGCCATGCTTGGGTTGGTGGTCCTGGGTGTTATAAGGCCCCCCCGCATCTTCTTGATTAATGATTGATGGGGGGTCACTCCCACTGTGGGCGGAGCCATCCCCTGGCAGTGGTCCAGGGTCTGTAGGACAGCAGGCTGAGTGAGCCAATGAGCAGTGACCTCCGTGGGCGTCTTCTTAATTAATGTGGATGGGAGGCCCCGCCCACTGTGGGCGGAGTCACATCAAAATCAGAGCCCAGTGGGGAAGGCAGGCAGATGGCTTTCAGGTGGAATTGGAATGGTTTCCTGAAACTTTCGATTGTACATGTGGGAGGCCAGACAGGGGAGCTGAGCCTGGAAGAAGTGAGCTTGCTTGTGTTTGAACTCTTGTATGCTTGTGCTTGTGTATGTTTGCACCAGGTTGACGAAGGGCATCCTTCTTTATTTTCTTTCCGTCTTACCAAACTTCCACTCTTAGAGGGGCTGGAGAGACGGCTCAGAGGATAAGAGAGCCAGCTGCTCCCCCAGAGGTCCTGAGTTCAAGTTCTGCACCCACACAGCGGCTCAAGACCTCTGTAGTGAGATGTGGCGCCCTCTGCTGGCATGCAGGCGTACGTGCAGAGAGAACACTCAGATTTGCTGTTCAGGAAACAGAATAAGGCCGAGAAAGGTACTAAGTAACAGATCCTATTTGGTTGGGAAAAAATATTCTCTTGTGGGGAGATAGATAGATAGATAGTCATGTGTGGATATATATACATATGTCTGTTTATACTTTACATACATGAAATATGTGTTTATTTGGGATATCCAGAGTGAACTATTGCGTTTACATGAAAAAAAAAAAAAAAATCAGGACACAGCAATTGTTTAGGGAGGAAAATGGAATTAGTAGCTGTGAATAGTAAAAACGGACTGTCAGACTTTTGGTCTGTATCCTGCCTTGTTGGGACTTTACAATGAGCATTATTTTAACGTATTGAATATTGTAGGTGCTATTTTGATTTTAAAGTGGTCTAAGGAAATATTTCAAATGTTGTTTTGAAGTTTTTTAAAATGTGCGCATTGTTCTTTGAAGTAAAAAATATATATATATATGCCCAGTTGCAGTGGCACACGCTTATGATCCCATTACCTGGGGAGGCTGAGGCAGGAGGATCTCTGTGAGTTCGAGGTTAGTCTGGCCTACAGAATGAGTTTAGGACAGCAAGGGAACACAGAGAAACCCCGTCTCAAAAACAAAACAAAAAAAAATAATACCAACAATTTATTTAAAAGGGACATATCAATCTTATGAGGATTATATCTTTACATTTAATTACACCCATAGAATATAACAGCAATGTACAACGTATTTCTAACCTTTGTTTTATTCTTAATTCACTAATTACTTAGCATCTAAAAAATCCAACTGGGTTCAGTCTTGACATCTCTCCATGCATTCTCTGGTTGAGCAAACTGGAGCTTCCAGCTTTCTTCCATGTCCTATGGGCTTCAATATCGGTACCCAACAGGACCAAATCCCTCCAGACACGAAGACCCTGCTCCTTTTTTGACACAGGGTCTCACTCTATAGCCTAGGCTAACCTAGACCTCCTTTTGTAGCCCAGGCTGCCCCAAGAACTCCCTTTGTAGCCCTTGCTGGCCTGAAACCAGTAATTCATAAATAGATGCATACCACGTCGGTTGGTTCCGTGAACTCTGAGCAGACTTGAAATGCTCCAGCTGTTCACTGTCCTTTCAGATGTCTCAGCCACAGTGACCCACATGACCAGCGGGCCAGCCCTAGCAGGGCCACCCAGCAAAGAGAGATCACAGGTCCTCCCAATCCATTTCAAAGGGCTGGCATTGCCTACTGCTTCAGTGTCCCTCTCAGTCAGGAGTGCCTGAGTGCTCAAATTCTCTCTGTAGTCTCCTGCTCCCCAGCAGGGTTCCTGTTTCTTCTCCTCCCACTCGCCTTCTTTGCACACTGTGAGTTCAATACCAGCCTAATCTACAGAGTCCAGTACAGCCAAGGCTACACAGAGAGAACCTGTCTCAAGAAAGGAGGGGAAGAAGAAGGAGGAGGGGGAGGAGGAAAATTAGGAAGAGAAAGAGGAGGGGGAGGGGAAGAAGCAAGAGGAGGAGGCAGAGGAGGGGCAGAAGGAGGAGGCAGAGGTGGGGGGAGGGGGGAAAAGGGATGGAGAAGGCAGAGGAGGAGGAGGAGGAAAAAAAGGGGGAGGCAGAGAGAAAGTAGAAAGTTTTATAACATGAAAACTTGCTGTACAGATTTTCCCAAAGTGTTACATAAAAAAATACAGGAAAAAGTGTATGATGCATACATGAGATATGTAAACTTTCTATTTAAACTTGGCTCCCATCCCCAGGACATCTCATCAGAAACACATACAAGGGGTCTTGAGGTGAAGAGAGCCTACGGCAGTCCCAGAGGTCCCGAGTTTGATTCCCGACACCCACATGGCAGCTCACGACCATCTATAGTGAGATCTAGCGCCCTCTGCTGGCAAGCAGGTGTATATGCAGGCAGAGCACTGTATATATAATAAATAAATAATTTTTTTTTTTTTTTTTTTTTTTTTCAATGCAGTTTATTCAGGAACCTTGAACAATCATCTGACCCTGGGGAAAGCCAGTCCACAGCTTAAATAGCCTCTGGGTAGCCAACCCCAGTGTGCCACGTGGGCAATGCAGATAGGTCCACATACATGGAAGCAAGCCAGATCCTCAGCCTTAGCCAAATGTGGAGTTGTTTGTGACAGACAAACAAAAAGAAACACATACAAATACTCTAAAACCTGAACAGCCCTGCTTCCCGATATTGCATCTGTCCTTGTGACTTTGAAGTCCTGATGGGGAGCTTAGACAAGAACACAGACAGACAGCAGCTTTGGCAGTGTGGTGCCATACAGGTTAGGCAAGCAGGCACCTCCCCCCTCCTCTGCCTTCTCTTAGCCCGGGTTCTGAGCACACAGCCCTGGGTGAAGGAGGGACCCCTTGACTCAGAAACTCACCTCTTGCGTGGCTACAAACGAGGGCTTTTGCAACAGCCATTTAGGGACATTGACCCAAAAGGTCCATGTGTTTTCATTCAAGGGATGTTTACAAACACCCTGGCTCCTGATTCAGCTGGCTTGTCAGCTGGATGACTTTCTCCTCCTAGAGGAAGGGGGGAGGGGGAGAAGGAGGAGTAGAAGGAAGAGGAGGTGGAGATACAGGAGGGGGAAGAGGAGGAAGAGAAAGCTGGATCAGAACTGCCTGAAAGTAACTGGTGTATTCCAATTTCAAACTAAGGCCCCTCGCAATACTCCATACTCCAAAAGCTTGGAGCTGGAAGGCCTTATCTCACCAAACTCTGAGTTCTCCACCACCCATTCACCAGTTGTGTGTTTCTGCCCATCCATCCATCCATCCATCCATCACAGGCTTCCCAGACAAATGGCACAGTGCTTCTAGGATTCCATCATGTGAGATTGAAGAGAAACCACCAAGGTACCTAAAGTTCACCTCTCAGGGCCAGTAACGTAGCTCAGTTGGTAAAGCACCGGCCTTGCAAGCACAGGAACCTGAGCTCAAGTTCCAGAACCCATGTCAATGTGAGGAGGAGGCAGGAGGATCTCTGTGAGTTCCAGGCCAGCCTGGAACAGAGTGAGTCCTCCAGGACAGCCTGGACCACACAGAAAGACCCTGTCTCAGAGGTGGGGGAAGAATTCAAATATTAAAACCTGATCATTTTTTCCATTACCTTGATTGCCTGGCACTAGCTCTCGCTTCTCCTAACCACGGTGGGAATGGTCAGGTTGCATTTGTTGGACAGATAAAGGGAAAGTGGCCTCCACCATCTCCTCATGGTATTTTGCCATGGCACTGCACACTTTTTGGGGGGCCACCCAGGTGTGCCTGGAACTTCTTGACCACTATAATGATGTGCAGACCCTTTTAAGACTGAAAGCCTGCTAGTCCAACTTCTTGACTGTTATAATGACATACAGACACTTTAAGACTGAAAGTCCTGGGCTGGAGAGATGGCTCAGTGGCACTGTCTGCTCTTCCTAAAGGACCCAGGTTCAATTCCCAGTACCCACATGGTAGCTCACAAATGTCTATAATTCCAATCCCAAGGGCTCTGATGCCTTCAAACTAATGTGTGTAAAATAAAATTAAATAAATTATTAAAAAGACTGAATGTCCTGCTAGATCTTCAAGCAGTTGACCTACTGATCTAACCTCAGTCCTACTTTTACACTTGCTTTCATTTCAGTACTTATGTATGTGTGAGCATCCTTGTGCACACATCTGTATGTCATATCCGTATGCCACATGGCAGACAGGAAGTGAACTCCACAACCGTAGTATGTGCTCTTTGCAGCCTTGTCTCCAGCCAGGAAATGGGCAGCCTGTCTAACCACCTCCAGGTCTCCTTCAAGTGAGGCTGAAGACGAGAAAACCTGGACGTGCTTGCCAGGGGGACAAAGAAAAGCTATGCAGGTCACGGGAGCTTTCTCTGATCTTGCACTTTGTGGCTCTTCAAAAAAAAAGTGGCTGGCAGAGGCGAAGCCCATTCCCATCACAGTGTCTCTGGGTGTTGAATCAGGATGAGGGGGTAGTGCCAGGTCCCGAGTGACCCTTAGGTTATACCCCACTTTCAGTGCTATCAGCAGCCATGCCAGGGAGATAGACTGACAGACGGTGCAGCTTTGCATTCTGGCCATTATGGGGCATCTTTAAAGGTGCTTTAGGATGCTCCTGAATGGACATGTGCCCTGTGCCCTGCAGAGTACATGAGATCATTCCTTTGTTTTCTGTTTACGTGGTGAGATGATGTCCACCTAGCAGATGAATATTGGCAGAAGAGATGGCTCGGCAGCTAAGAGAACCCACTGGCTGCTCTTCCAGAGGACCCAGGTTCAAGTCCCAGCACCCACACAACTGTCTGTGGCTCCTATTCCATGTGAGGATCTGACAACTTCACCCAGACGTACCTGCGCTCAGAACACCGATATTGGTACATGAAATAAAAATGAGGACTCCATTGGTTCTTGGTAAGGCTTGGGAGGTCTGAAGGGGTGCTGCCTTCACAGTGTCAGGTAGTAGCTCACTCCTTCCAGGGATGTGACTCATACACACAGACACACACACACACACACACTGTGTTCTGAAATATGTTGCCCAAATTTATTCTCCTTAAAGACATCTCCATCTGGGTAAAGCCTGCTCTCCAGCAAGACAGGAAGAACAGCGGGAAACAACCAAAACCGTTCACTCTGGTCTCACAAAAGTTCTTACACAAGAAGTGAAAAAGCATGAGGAAAGATGAAGTTGTTTTTTTGTTTTTTGTTTTTTGTTGTTGTTGTTTTCTTCCCCCCTTAAGTTTTCCCTGGAATTTCCTGCAAGACTATAGCATTTCCCCATTTTAAAATCTGGGTCTACTTACAGAATTGCCACAAGACCTTAAGAAAATGACTTGTTTTTAAACATGAAATAAGTACATCATATTCTCAGGCATCATTTGCACATGGGCTCTAACCCACTGTCCATTGCTGTGGCTCTTCTGCTTCATGAAGGCAAGAAGAGGCCTCAGGACCATGTCTGTGAGCTCTCACTCAGCAAGGATCCTTCTCTTTCTCTTTGCATGGGATGCATGCACACCAGCTCTAGCAATCCTTGGGGTCTCTGGGGTGACCCTGAACTAATAACAAAACAGCACAGAAAACTTGGCTTTAAGAGAACATTTTTGCTTAGGCTACAGGGGCAGGGTAAGGGGTGCATAATCTGATTATGCCCTGTTATCAGTGCCATTTGAAGTCCCCCACCATGGCTGTCTTGTTAATCACCATGGAGTCATGCAGGATATAGCTGGCAGGTAGCTATGCTTGTAATCAATATAATTATAGGTGAGTGGACTGACCTGTCTTTTTCACTGTTTACCAACCTATGGCTAGCTGTGTGTATGCATTTCTCTGATGGCTGTCTCCAAAGCGGTGTTGGTAAAGTCAACCTCAGAGTGTCCGGGGGCTTTGCCTGGGTGGCCAGCACCACAGCCTGCTCTGATGGTACCCAAATGTCCTCCTACCACTCCTCAGCCTTCACCTCCATTCATTAAAGCTTCTAGGGTTTTGCTCCACAAGGAAACCCAGAGTTTTCCTGTAGAACCTTCCAGAAAGCCACTGAGAGCACTGGAGATTGTTGCTTGGTGATTCCACCTGTTCCCTTCATTTATTGGTCAGCAAGTTCTATTTTTAGCAGCCTTTGATAAGCCATTCCTTATGGAGTGTCATTTTTTTCATTCATTATTCTATCTGGTGAGGTATTAATAAATATATGTGTGTATGCATATATACCTATAGGTGTATATACATATTTAATTATACATTTCATATATATATTTATATATGTAATTATATATACATATATGCATATGTTTATACACATATTTAATTATATATTCAATATATTTAATATATTTATACATTTAATTATATATACAGGTATACATACATATTTAATTACCAATAATTGCATGTGTGTTTATATGTGTATATATATTATATATACATATATATATATTTAAATATAAACTATATTAGCAACTACTGCTGTATTTTTATCCGTTATGTATAGCCTAGCTTCATTGAGAGGATTTGGAAGAGTTTACATTTATAGACAAACACTAGGAGCAAAAACACTTTTTCCAAATTTGGGAGGTCTGGGTCACCTTATTTAAGCACCCTGAGCCCGGTCTGTTTCTTCATCATGGAGGGAGGAGATTAAATGACCCTTTTACCTAAGGCACTGGGCATCAGGCCTCTCCTGTCTGGTCAGCAGTAGCCACTGTTGGGAGCCACGTGGCTCTGGCAGCTGCTTTGATATTTAAATCTCAGCAGAAAGACTGCATTTATCAGGCCTTCACTGAAGTCAGGGAAGAATTTGCAAGTCCATCTCTTTTGTTTGTGACAGCAGGTGGGATAGCTTGTGAAGATCACACTTCTTGCTTCAACTCGTTGTGAATTTAACCCATTGTTCTGAGCTGTTTTTACTCTGGCTTAAAAGCTCTCTGCAATAAAAAGTCAGACTTGCTGCTTGCTGCTACTACGGCTGCTGCTGTGGCTGAGAGTCTGGAGCCTCTTAAAAAAGTCTCCTGTGTGTTGTGTGTTGATATGATTTAATAAAAGTTATTAATGAGCAGGTCCGCACCCCTTCAAGATTTAATGTAGAGGTGGCGGATCGTTTTATACATATAAATGTTTAGATTTGTGATCCTTTTAAGACATTTATAAGATTACTTTTTAATATAATTGCTTCTTGATTACCCCAAATTTCAGCTTGCCAGTAAAGAAAAGCTGGCTGAGAAGTTATGTTGCTTGCTCATCTTCTTTATTGATCACAAGTTGGTTAGTTACAAGTGCATATCAGGTCTTGGGAATAACTTGATTTCATATTTGTTTTTCACCCATAATAGATAAAACATTTGATCATGTGAAGGTATTGGGGAATATGTGTTTTATTTTGCATATATTCATTGTACTTATTCACTTAAAAACAGTGTTACCACATTTCGTGTTTAGTACTCCTTGAGAGATCTTGCTGGGATAGATAAGCTGTGAAAAAAGAGTAAACGTGTTGTCTGAACAGGCACTCTGGATCTTGTTCTGTCCACCAAGGAGTATGTATGTAGGGTGGTTTAGACCTCACTCTTTGTAATTTGTTTCATCCACAAAGATGTATGTACATGTATGTATTAAGGTTGGGATGGAACTTGCTCTTTTGTGTTTGTTCCATCCATCACGACATATGAATATGTATGTAAGGTGGTTTGGTGCTTGCTCTTTGGAGTTTGTTCCATCCACCAATATGTATGTATGTAAGGTGGTTTGGAACTTATTCTTCAGAGTTTCTTCCATCCACCACATTGTATATATGTAGGATGGACTGAAACTCACTCTCTGGAGTTTGTTCCATCTACCCAGTATGTGAATGTGTATGTATGTATGTATGTATGTATGTATGTATGTATGTATGTATGTATGTATGTATGTATGTATGTATGTGTATGTGCTTGTGTACAGTATAAGAAGCCTGTAAGAGAAGCTAAATGAAGAGAAGCTTAAATAAAGAGAAGAAGCTTTTGGAACCTACCTGCTGGAGTCTGTCTTACTTCATCTTCAAGAATAAGTGTGTGCGTGTGTATGTGTGTGTGTGTGTGTGTGTGTGTGTGTGTGTGTGTGTGTGTGTATCTGAGTCTATGGGCTACATCTTAACAGGGGTTTTAGGTCTTCTCCATGCATGTTCTTTGGTTGGAGTATCAGTCTCTGCAGGGGCCCCAGGGACCAGTATTTTGGGGGATGGTTAGTCTCCTTTTGGATCTCCTTTCCCCTACAGGTCTTTCTATCTCCCCCTTTTTTCATAAAATTCCATGTATTCTTTCCATAGTTTGGCTATGAGTCTTAACCTTTACTTCAATACCTCCATCACTGGATTCTTTCAGAGTCCATCTGTGGTAGGCTCCAGACCTATTCCCTGTCTTCTCTCCCATTGGATATTTATCACATTTGCCATTCTGAATGAAGATTGAGGGTCTTCCTTAGGGTCTTCCCTGTTGTCCAGATACTGCAGGAGTATAGATCTCAGTATGTTTATCCTCTATGTCTAATAAGCACTTATGAGTGAGTACATACCATGTGTGTCTTTGTGCTTCTGGATTACCTCACTCAAGATGATCTTTTCTAGTTTCGATGATTTGCCTGCCAAAAATCTCCTTCAGCTGACAAACACCTTCAGCAAAGTGGTTGGATAAAAAAGTTACTTGAAAACATCAGTAGTCGTCTTGTATACAAAATACAAAAGGGTTGAGAAATTGACAACACCCTTTACAATAGCCACAAATGAGAAAAAGTAACTTAGCGTGACTCTAACCAAGTAAGTGAAAGACTTGTATGAAAAAAAAAAAAATCCTATTGGATCTTAAAGCTCCTCAGTCCCCACTCTTTCATCCCTTTGACCTGCTTGCTTGGTAGGAATAAGGATATTCTAAAGACACATTTATGTCTCTCTCTTAGGCAAACATCTAGTGAAAGCATGGAATCCATGAAATTCTAATTTCTCTTCACATCTCTTTTTGTGAAAAGGCTGATTTCTCCAGATGAGAAGTTCTTTGCTAAATAAACATTAATTCAATGTTTGAATACCTTGTATGAGATAATGGAGCTGAGAATGAAGGAGGGATTTAAGGATGGGGAAAATTTATTAAATGGCTTGGTTAGATTACTTAGTGTTGTGTATCTTGCCTTCCATCTAAAACTGTTAGTGTTAT
>JAEOAE010003179.1:0-38581 GCA_036365155.1 Meriones psammophilus | reverse complement strand
TTTCTATTTCCAAAAACCATTTTGCCCTATAAAGATATAACTGCCTGAAAAGAACTATTCTCCTCCTTTTCAGGCAGATATAACTGCCTGAAAAGGAACTATACCTCACTCAATTAGGTATGGGGCAGGGTTTTGATATAATATTTTCAGGAGAATAAAAAACATCCAAATAAAGAATATGGAGTGCACTGAAACATGAAACTTCTAAAGAAAAAGGACAGATCACCCAAAATATTGCCCAAAGAAAAGGAGTAAACTGGCCAAGTGGTATCACCCACCTTCATGTTGTCTCCTCTGCCTTCTCTGGACATAAGTGCAAATTGTCGTTATATGCTTGTTAAAGGACAACACAAAATCTCTATCTCATATCAGAAAAGCCACCTGGTGAGAAACAGAGGAAAACAGAAAAATAAGTGACAATTCTATTGCCACTAATCTCATAATCTTCTGGCACCATGTGACTTCTATACTTAGCACAAACATCAACAGTCAAGAATGCACAGATTTTGTGAAAGAGTGAGGGGATAAGAGAAAAAGCCAAAAACATAAGCCTAAAATATAGCCAAGTTTACATGAAAAAAGGCCTAAGAAACTCTAACATGAAAAATGTGCACTGGATCAGAGATACCTTTGATTTTTTTTAATTTAATACAAATTAAATAAACACAGATTTCACAACTCCTACAAGACAAACTCAAAGTGACACCTAAATTGCTATATTTATGACCCTCCTGCTACTACTAGTCTCCTTTCCAGAGAATCCTTTTTCTCTGGAAGTCTCTTGAAAATGGAGACCATAATAAAGATGGGCTATGGCTTGCAATCCCTCATGTTTCCCTTGTGGGTTCAAGCATAGCCCTGCCCTCACCAACACTCACACAAAAACAATGTTGGAGAATAATTTAATATCTGTTTCTTGCTACATGGATTATGTCACAAGATGTGGAATCTTCCCTTCCCACTTACCTAAACCCAGGCACACCTGACACTGACAAATTTTGCATCTCAGAAAATCCATTTGAACCCAGAAATTGAATTCCCTTGAATCACACCATTGTGCCCGGTGGTAGTTGAAAGGTAAAAAATAAATTTAAAAAAAGTAAGCAATTATTGCTTAATGATGACCACCACCACTTCTTTTTTTTTTACCAGTTTCAAAATTATTTGTAAAATTTGTTACACAAAACCCTGTGTGGAATATAACATGAGGCATTGCTAGAAATGAGACTTTTCAGTTTTCAATCTATCTATCTAATACACAACAAAAGCAATGCCTGGGTGTGCACACTAGATAGTGATACTACAAGCACCACAACTTTCTACTGCCCAAGCCACAGGGTCCCCTCCTCCTTGGACAGGCAACACTCAAGAAGGGTCAGAGGACAAGGATCTCTGCTGAAGTCACCGCATGGAAAACAACAAAAGCAGAGTCTGAACCACAGCCCATCTCGGTCAAAACAGATCAGGCTGTGATAGTTCAGCAGACCTGCTCTGCCTGGCCTGGGAACAATGGCCTCACACTCACCATGGTATGGGCTCTGTTCTCATTCACAGTTCCCTACAGCTACATCAGAGGACAATCCCAGAACAAACCCATAACTCCCACTGTTGTTCCTGACTCCTAGTCCCATGCAGACTCCCTCATTAGCTTGGACAATACAGCTGAATCTCAGGACAGTAGTAGCTCTTCTACCAGTTGATCAAAGATCAAATGATGCAGATAGCAGAGGTATTCTAGCTTTGCCCCAACCCCTAGGGGCTCACAGAACCCTAGTGTTGTTATAAAAAAATGAAAATCCCAATTGTTTGAGTTTACCAATACAGACCCAGGAGCTAGGTACTGGGGAGAAAACCTGCTAGTTCAGAAAGTCAGATAAAGCACCCATCTGACCCTGCTACTCACCTCACATCTAAGAGGAAAAGCCCAAAAGCTCACCAGTTTAGATGACAGCTCAGGGCGGGGGGGAGATAGTCCAAAAAGAACCCAAGGCCAAGGCTTTCTAGCTCAAAGCTCAAAAGCCCAAAAGCTACCAATCTAAAACTCCTTCCACTTTTACACTCTGTCTTAAATACATTTCAGCTGAAACTTCCACTTACTCTTTAATCCCTGTCAGCTGGTTTCTTGCTTTGCCTCTTGACCTAGGGGTTAACATTATTAAATCCTGTGCACAGAGAGCTTTTGTATTAAAGGTATATTCTAGGGCTGGGACGGAACTACACCATAATCACCTGTTTACGATAAACAGAAAGTTCTTGGAATTAAGGTTTGTGTTAGGGCTCAACCAAACCAAACAAAGCATAGCATTTTACAGTTCACAATCTAAGGGATCACACTGGGATCAAATATCCTGCAACACCCTCATCTTGGAAATTTTTAAAATACAGTCTTCCACTCTCCCAGGGCACCTGTTTATCTTCAAGATACAGGTCATTTATGTTGCACATTCCATTACATACTCAGTGTGCAGTGCATTCATCTCTACCTCATAGATGGGAAGTCCTTTGCCAAACTTCAGTCAAAGCCAAACAGTAACAACTATTAAAGAAATAAGTAGCCATTAACTTGAAAGCAAGGAGTAGTTATTGAGAGCTCAATGAAAATGAAAATAAAAGAAAAATAATGTAGCTATTGCTAGGTATGTTGGAGTAGAAAGTTTATTATAGGTAGAAGAGAGAACATAGTCAGGCGAGGGAAATCTGGAACAGTCTAGCGTTGACATGAACCTGAGCCATGTGAGAAGAGAGAAGAGAGGGAAGTGGAGAGCCAGAACAAAGGGCCAGGAGGATAAATGATAAATGAAAAACACCAGGTAATCAAAACAGTTGGAATACATAAGGAAGAGCAGTTTGGAGGAGGGCAGCTCAACTCCTGGGCTAGAGATCTGGGTATGATACCCATACCTTGTAATAGGCATGGACTGAGAGATGCTGGGGGAATCTGACAGCCACATCTGCTTTGATTGTTAAGTAGGCATCTCAACCATTCACCCCAGCATTTGACACCTAAGAGTAGAGAGGGATGAGTAAGTTGAAATTATTTCGTTATAATCCCAAAAATTATTTTTAAAAGTTGAAAATGGCTTTATGCTCCAATATTCTTCATGGATTTCAGGTATGTATTAGTGCACATTAATTATTACTCACACCTTTTCTCTCAGGTTGTGCATTTTCAAATAGGGGGATAAAACATTCCTGTTAGGCACTACCACACTGGTTTCTCCAGATCTTCTGTGTTTTTTTAACTAGTTCAACTATAGACATTTGCTTTCCAGAAACAAGCTCAGCTCCTAATCCATATTCTTGATTCCATTGTGCATGAATCCCCCCAAATGTCCAGTTATCACTTTTACTGACTGTCCAGAATTGATTACCTGACTCATTGCCATTTTCCTCCTCCCACTCCCTTTTTGTGTTGTAACTAAACCAGCTTCAAAGTAGGTCAGTGAACTCAATAATTACACAGGTCCCTCTTTATTTGTAATCACTCACCTCCAAAAAAATCCCAAACAAACAACAACAACAACAACAAAAAACAGTGAGGTCATTGGACACTCATTCACAGGTCTCTTTTACTCAGTCACCAGTCAGGGCACACCTGAAAAAAGTTGCAGGACTATGTTCTAGGCACTGGGCAGTAGAGGCAGCATTCAGTGTTTAAATAAAGTATAAACTACATAACATGTGAATGACTGATGTAGTGGAGACATTGCTTTAAACAAAAACAAAAATCAAAGCACTAGAGAAAAAGGAATGAAATTCTTAATGACTGGGGATTATCAGAGAATATTAACTAATAAGAGACTAGAGCAGTGATGCATCAACAAAATAAAATTTAATAATACCAACAACTGACTTATTCATTTATTTATTTATTTATTTATTTATTCATTCATTATGTATACAGTGTTCTGTATGCATGTACACTTGCATGCCAGAAGAGAGCACCAGATCTCATTATAGATGTTGTGAGCCGCCATGTGGTTGGTGGGAATTGAACTCCTGACCTCTGGAAGAGCATTCAGTGCTCTTAACCTCAGAGTTGAAAAAAAAAAAAAAAAAAACACATTGGCATACTGACTTGGAAAAACACAGGCCATTCTCTTGTAGAGGGAAAGCTATTAATAAGATACTGTTTGATATTGTCCCTGTGTACACTATTAGCTGCTGAGACCTGTAACCTGACAAAGCTTTAGCCAATAGCCTGTATCTCAATTTGAACTGACAGAACTGTATCAATGAGGATTGTACATATGGACATAGGACAGTCTCGTAATTCAAAGTTCAGTATTCACTAGATAAAGTTACCTCACCTAAACTGTACACCCACCAATCTGGTCTGTTTTCACTTGCATTCTTAAATTAATAAATACATGTTGGGAAGTTACAAATTAAAAAAAAAAAACTTCTCCGTGCCACATTTCTAGATAATCCTGGTGAGCAAACATGTATGTTCCAGGATCCTAATCTCTAACAGGTCTGGTTAGCATATTACTTATCTGTGGAGTGTTTTACAGGCAGTCTTCCCTCAGCTAAATTCTAATTGATGCCACTAGTTTTTCAGCAATGGTAAATCCGTTACGTCATCAGTTCTACTCTTCTATATCACAGTTTAATACTGGAGTGCTCTCTGACACAGGACATACCATTTACAACCCCCACAAAATCCAAATGGATCATTTAAAATTGAGAGAACCAGATCTGACACCAACAAAGGTCACCAAGAACTATGCCTAAAAAAGGTCACCTAAAGGTCACCAGACTAGTGACTCTACCCCAAGGTCACCAGGAACTAGGCCATGGGTCAGCAATTCCAGAAACAAGGTCATTAGATTTCCTACCCAAGGAACAGCCTGTGTATAACCACAAGAATGGGAAGGTATCTTATCTCAGGGTGGGGCATTTGTTCTGAGCAGCCCACTAACCTTGTAGTAGAACCATTCCATAGCACAGAAATTACTCAACATTCCTGAGACCTATAGATAGCTCACCCAATGTTAGTTATGTTAGCTAGCCAATCACTTTGTAAAAAGCTTACCCTTGCTGAATGTCACCCAATCCTGTAACTATTAAATTGGAACTTCCTTGTCTTCTCTGAAACCCAAATCAAAACCCTGACATGAGGCTGCTGTGTGTACACAGTCTCTTACACCACAGTCATCATAGTTGGGTCTCTAACAAAGTAATGAAATGCAGTAAATACAGTAAATAGTACTAATAATGTTAATGACTAAAATAAAAGTAACAGAGTGCATTTTACAATGATCTCAGATGCTCTTTTCAGACAGGACATTTTATGATGAAAATGTTTTCATAAGGCATAACATGCCTGTTAAGCTTAAGCCTTGTTTACAACATTCTCTTGAAAACAAGATTCAAGATGCATCGTGAAATCATAACATCAAATGATGTACAGAGAGGACATAATCACCTTTGCAGATATGGTCTCCTAGGGTATGTATGTAAGTATGGTAGGATGCAAAGCCCCGGACACTTTCTGAGAATATGACATCTCATAAAACCTAATGAAAAAATAGATTATTCCCAGAAAATGAACATGTACATAAAACCAACCACATATAAAACAGGTACAGAGTAAATGTCAGGAGAGGGACAAAGTTAAAATAACTAACACGAAATAAGTATCACTGTTGCTGTATCTGGAATTTCTATCTTGTTTGGAAGGCATAGACAGGAAGACTGTTAACCCCTGTATTTAAGGCAGGGTATCTGCATAAAGAAAAGCAATGTTTCCCTTCTCCTGTTCCTTTTTTTCTCCTCCCCTTCCTCCTCCTTCCTTACCCCCTATATGTGAAGCAAAGTTTCTACCTCTGAGTTGTATTCTTACCTTCTGTACAAAACAGGCAGAAACAGGTAGTCTTTGGATATAATGAAGCCAGATGCTAAATCTCACTAAAGCTTAAAGGAAGTAACTTGTTATGGGATAAGTGAAAGAGAACACAGAGAAGGCAACAAGCATAGAGTAGGCTGTCCTAGTAACTGCAGTAACAGAACAAGAAAAAGACTCCAGGAAAAGTTTTTTACAGATGGCACAATGGCTGGCATTAACAAATAAAATGCTACATGCTCCCATCCTTTAGGTGGGAATTCTGTATTACTATCAGATTATGAAGACTTTGTTAAAGGAATTTACTTTTTAAAAGGTTATTTGTCCTTCCACAGATAGTTATTTTGAATTAGGTACCCAATACTGTGCTAAATCCTGAACACACAGAAAATGATTCATGAAAACACCATTCTTTCTCTATAAGCTTAAAGCCTTGTGGGGTAATCCACCATAAACAAACCTATAGACCATACAAAGAAATGTATACATCACTATAAATTCCACTATGAAACCTAACAGAAAGCAAGAGGTACCTAACACCCCAGAAAAGATAAAGAACTTACATATTCAAAGGCTGAGAGATGAGAACATTTTAGTTCAGTAGGGGAAATGAAAGAAGGTGAATTTGTTTGCAGTATACTAGGAAAGAAGAAAGGAATGATGATGATGATGATGATGATGATGATGATGATGATGATGATGATAATAATAATAATAGATTAAAAAGGGATGGTAGCCATCCCTCTCTGCTGCAGCTGTTCTTTTCATCCTTGCACCCTCTCATGTGCCTCTATGCCCTCTAGTGGTGACGGGAGGCAACTTCTCCATCATTTCTCTCTGGAACTGTTGATGGTTTAATCAGCAGAGCCTGCAGGACTGGTGGCCTTCAGAGAGAGCCCATGAAGGGGAGGCTCTGGCAGGGTGACTCCAGGAAGTGACCATGCTTCCTCAGCCCGGTTCCGGATGGAACTCGAAACCCCGGTTGCCAGGTAACGGGAGGCCAGCAGCAGCAGCAGCAGCAACAGCAGCCTGGACAGACCAGCCGGTTCAGAGGAGCTGGAGAGATGAGTCTGTTCTGCTTCCAGACCTCCACGGGCTCAGGTCTCAGAGAAGACAGCGGTGGTTGCCTGTGCCGCTGCTGGAGATATGTGGTGAGCTCCCTGACACATTTCTGGCCTGTTCCCCCCTGGGAGACCCAGGTAACCAGGGCTGTCCCGCAGCAGGGAAGCTTTCTGGTCCACCCCACCCCCCATCCACCGCGGTCGCAGCCTGGAAGAGTGTTCCTGTTGGGACACTGAGGAACGCTTTTCATGCCTGCTTCCCGCTTAGGTGTAGGGAAAGGGGCCATTGGTGCCCCTCAGGGTTTGCACACTTAAAGCCTTCCTCCTGCCCTGGTCCTTCCTCATAGCGAAAGGTAGTGAGCCTTCCTGCCTGGCATCCCCATTCTCAGCTATGATGGCATGGACTATGTGGAGCAGATGATCCCCTATTTGCCCACGGCTGTGCAGAGGGATGACAGGGTGTCACTCTGCTTCTTTGTGGCCCTTTATCCAAAGTTTGCCACCTTCTGGATGGTTCTGGACCTGATCCTGAAAAGGCAAGAGTGGTTCCACCAGGGATCTAGCCAGCCCTAGGATCTCCTCCTGTTGTTTCCCAGGGCCCGTGTCCTGTGCCCTCACAGAACTGGATGTCTGAATCCCAGCAGACTTGGGTCCCAGGCCTGTTCTCTTAAAGTGACATGGCCAAACATGGGCGATTGGGGCAGGGGTGGAGCTCTAACAGGTGCCATTCACCTTTCTCAGGAATGTCAGACAGCACCCTTTCTTATGCCCTGAGCGTCCTTTGTGTAAAGGATTCTGGGCCCCATCTGCGGTGTTTGTTATGGATGGAGCCCCCAGCACCCCAATCTCCTGGGAAGACTCTAATAGTTCCTTCTAGATGTCTGGGTGGGTTGGGGACACAGGGCCTTAAGGGTAACACCCCATGGACTGTCACAGGTATAGATCTTTCAGGCCCGACTGTGAGGGGGACCAGCAGACAACGATGTGATTGGGCTTGGGGTGGAGGGGAAGGTGAGCGGGAAGGGCGTTTGGGGCCAGGGTGGAGGGCCAATTTTGGCCAGGAGCCTCACCTTTGGGGTTCTCTCTAGGGACTGTCCCTGCAACCTCATCTGCTGGTAGAGGACAGAGGTTTCCCACCAGGCACCTGTGTTTTGAGCAGCAGAAGGAGGGACAGGAAAGGAAGGGCCGTGGGGGATACCAATGTCCCCCCCACAGCCCCGAAACGAGGCCAGGCTCCCGACACTGTGTCCCTCTGCCCTGCTCTCACCCACAGTGCCATTTTCTCGTTCTTGTCCCAGTGGCTGCAGAAATTCACCCAGGATTTCTTTGGGGCCCGGACCTGGCTGTCATGAGGCGGTGCTGGACTGTGCCAGGATCCATGTGCCCACTGCAGAGTTGGACTGCCAATCTGGGGAGATCATCCTGGCAATGGATAACCCCGGGATAAGCTGAAGCCCGAGAAGGAGGAGGAGGATTAGGAGGAAGATGAGGACCCTGGGGAGATGCCTGGTGAGGCAGCAGCTGATTCCAGCCCCTTGTCCCCCAGGGGAAGTGTCCTGAAGCACTGGCTATTGAAGCAGAGGAGGATTCCTGTTAACTCGACTCTCCTGCGGGTAGGAGAGGGGACTGTGCCTTCCCTGGCATGGAGAGGCCATCTTGGGTTAGCTCATCCAATTCTGCGTGCCTTCAGGCTGCTTCCCTATACCGTATGACGGATCATCCATTTCTGTGCTCAGATCCTGGGCTACTTGGGGCCTCAATTGCAGAGCTGCCCACGCAAGAGGCCTTGGTGGTGCAGGGGAAACAGAGCCTGGGTTCGGGGGCAGATGCTAAGCCCCAAGAGGATGCTGAGCTCCTGGATCCCATGGTTGCGAGATCCCCAGTCTTGCCAGAAGCTGGACCAGTGCAAACTCTGGCTTTAGCATTAGAGGATGCACAGTCCCTTTTGGACTTGGTGGTTGAGCTACTGTTTCTGTCCACTGTGGCACACTTTGGGGCACCTGATCCCATGTCCTAGCTGCCCGAGGTGGACAAATAGTTGGTACAATCACCGGCTGGGCTGCACTCAGCGCCTGTTCCCCTTAGAGAAAAGGTTCCATTAATTTTGTATGTTTTTAAATTGCTGTTTTTCACTGTTGCGATATTGTTGTTGGTTTCATACTATTATTGAAAAGGTGTTGCTTACTCATCTTAAGTGATGTATTCAGAGATGGGGCCATTCCTGGGCAGTGGTCCTGGCTGAGCCAAGGGGTATGGAGCCTGTTTTTGTCAAGAGTTTCCTGCGAGTTGGGCATGCACATCTATCTATAGAAGATGCTGCCAGGTGAGTTGTTGGTGCCCATGGCCTCTACTGGGGTAGACTGAGCCCCAGAGAGACAGCCCAACAGGGCCAGTGTGACAGCAGACTTTTGGGAGCACATCTGGGCCAAGGGCTAGTCTCTGAGGACCAGGATCAGGAACAGTATCAGGACCCAGCTCTGTGGCCACTATCCCCAAGGGGGGAAAAAAAAAACTAGATATAGAGTATGTGTTAGGGATCACTTAAATACATGATATTTCTACATAGCCATGCCTGGTTTAGAACTCAATCTTTGGAGATGGGCATGGTGACACACACCTGCAATCCCAGCAGTCAGGGAGAAAGAGACCTGAATTTGAGGAAAGCCAGGTCTAAAACGTGAGTCTAGGACAGCCAAGGCTACACAAGGAAACTCTGTTTAAAAACCAAACAAATAAATAAATGAACACAAAAGAGAACTCACTCTGTGGACCAAGCTGACCACAATCTCAGAAAGATTAGCTTGCCATGGACTCCCAGGTCTAGGATGACATGGATGGACCTCTGAGCCAAGCTAAGATATTTATAATGTCCTATTTTTTGAATCAAGAAATGAAAGGATAAAATAAGATGTACAAAGGTACCATTTGTATAATGGTACATTTTGTATAATTACAAAAGTAATAAGTCTTCAAAATCTGCATTTATTTACACTTGCAAATCATTCCTGATGTTGTCAATAAGTGGGTTTTCTCCTTTGCTTTAATTTCATCCACTGAAAAATGTTTGAGTATGTATGTGCCAGTGAGAGGACAACTTTTTGCTGTTTACTATCTGTTTATATCCATATATGAGTTCTCAACATGAAACCTAAAGTCTTTTGACCAGTGAAAAAAAACTGGCCCTTATTTAGGTTTAAAAATTATTTATGTATGTACTAGTGTGTGAATTTGCATATAGAAAAGCCCAAGTATAGAAATATTAGAAAAATTCTATAGGAATAATATTGGCTACCCAGAAATTGAGCTCAAATCATCAGGTTTAGAAACAACCAACTATGCCCACTGAGACAATTCTCTGGCATTCACTTGTAGATCTGACACAGTGTTATGAACAAGTCTTTACTCCTAAGAATGAACTAACACATTCCAAAAAAAAAAAAAGACAGCATTATATCATTTTAATTTGGACATAACATTTATTATTCCTTATATGACAATAGGTTTATATTCTGGATAGATGACAATATTTTACTGATGTAATATTTCAATAAAGTTTATTTGAGTATCAATGAACTCAGTGGGGAATGTCTGTGGTAAACAAAACTGGCAACATGACATTGAACATCATATAACAATGACCAAAGTAAACCCCACAAAGCTGTCACCAAGTCTTCACACATCTGTCATGGCCTAAGAACCCATAGTAACATTACACACACACAATATGCTTTTTGAAATAAATATCATTGCTCTTACATTATTTAGCACCTCTAGATAATTCTCTCAGAAGGCGGTACTTCAACATTAGGTGCCGTATAGTAACTAATGGAAACATGAAGAAGAATGGAACTTTAAACAATATATATTTATATATATGTATATGAATACACATATATGTATGTATACAGTCATACATACATACACACTATTAAGCATTTTAACACTAACATTGGTAAAAATAGAACACATCCAGGGAACATCTTCCACCATTGGACGTGTACTCAGAAGGCATGAGAATCAAGATTTCAAATGCAGCTTTGCCTAATTACTGGCATCCAAATCAGGCTTGAAAACAAACATCTTAAAGGAATTTGTGAAAATGAAAAACACAAGCACCGTGCTTTCTCAGAGACCCTTCCTTGAAAAGCATGATTACACACTATCTGATATAAATAAGCAATGGATTACATAGATGATGGGAATCCCATTCTATACTTTGCATCAGAAAAATACCTATCACCAAGTGGAAATGCATTAGATCAACAGCAGCCACAGAAAGAATATCAGAATGACCTAATAAATGTCAGTTATTGGATTTGATACACATACAGCAAACTTCGATAGCTACTCCATTGTTTCAAAATATAGAACACAACCACAATTGGTGACCTCCTCCACTACATTATACATGAACATGGTAAATAATTTACTTCATCCAAGGCCATGTTTCTTTTCATAATTAGATTCTTAGGGTGTACAGATATTAGCACGTTTATCCTGTATTATATGTCTAATACCCACTTATGAGAGAGTATATACCCTGTGTGTCTTTCTGCTTCTGGGATACCTCACTCAGGGTGATCTTTTATAGATCCCACCATTTGCCTGCCAATTTCATGATTTCCTTACTTTTAAATGCTGAGTAGTGTTCCCTTGTGTAAATGTACCACAATTTCTACATCCATTCCTCAACTGAGTGGCACCTGGCTGGTTTGCAGCTTCTGGCTGTTACAATTAAACAGCTACAGACATGGTTGAACAAATGTCCTTGTTGTATACCTGATCAAATTTTGGATATATGCTTAGGAGTAGTATAGTTGGATCTTGAGGTAGCACTATTCCTAATTTTCTGAGAAATTGCCAGATTGATTTCCAAAGTGGTTGTATAAGTCTACATCACCACCAGAAGTGGAGGAGTGTTCCCCTTTCCACACATCTTCTCCAGCATGTGTTGTCACTTGAGTTTTTGATCTTATCCATTCTGATAAGTGTAATGTGATATCCCAGGGTCATTTGAATTTGCATTTCCCTGATGACCAAGGAAGAGGGGACAGGAGTTCCACAAGGAGAGCAACAGATGAAAAAATACTGGACACAGGGGTATTTTTTGAGACTGATACTCCAACCAAAGACCATGCATTGAAATGACCTAGAATTTCTTCAAGTCCTGACCAGATATATTCCATGGCAGCTCAGTCTCCAAGTGAGTTCCCTAGTAATGGGAACAGGAACTGTCTCTGATATGAACTCAGTGTCAGGCTCTTTGGTCACCTCCCCTTGATTGGGGAGCAGACCACAGAGGAGGACAATGCAGACATTTCTGATGAGATCTGATAGGCTAGGGTCAGATGGAAGTGGAGGAGGACCTTCCCTATCAGTGGACTTGAGATCAGAAATGGGAGGAAGTAAGGAGGTTGGGTAAAAGAGGGCATGCAGGATGGAGCCACAGCATGGATACAATGTGAATAAACTGTAATTTACAAAAACATAAATTTTTTAAAAGTGAAAAAAAAAGAAACAACCTTCAGATACTAGAAGATTTTTGTTTACATACCAGGATGTTGTTTTTTGAGAAAAGAGAATTGTATGGCCTTGACTGACCTGTCATGCTTTCTAGACCAGGCAGGCCTTAAACTAACACAGATCCATTTCTCTCTGCCAGTCATAGTGCTAATCTTAGAGGCATTTGCCAACAATCCCGGCTTTGAGTTTTTTAATTTAATGTTTTATTTTTGCGACATGATGTCTCAGTGCATCATTGCCATTCCAGGACTCTCTTTGTAAACCAGGCTGACCTTGAAGTCATAGAGACCTTCCTTCATCTGCCTCACAAGTGCTGGGACTAAGGATGTGTGTCACCATGCCTCGTAAGACTTTATTATAGCCTAGTCACACTATGTGATTTCAGACATATCTAGCCACACATCTAGACTGTTTTTTTTTTAGACAAGGTTTCTCTCTGTAGCTGTGCATGTCCTGGACTTGTGTTGTAGACCAGGGTAACATTGAACTTACACAATAGCATGCTTGTATCTCCTGGAGAGAAGGGATTAGAGATTTGTGCCACAAAGCCTGGCTCAGATTTTATTTCAATAAGATATATATGATTTAAACATAAATTAAAACATGATTTTTAATCGTATATATACATATATATATGATATATACATATATGCTTAAAACAATATATATAAATATATAACATATTTATTAAATATATTGGTTTATATTGCTATATTTAGTGAGTATATATTAATTATACATATGATTATTTAGGTATTTCGAGAGAGGGTTTCTCCTTTTAGCCCTGGCTATCTTGGACTAGATTTCTAGAACATCCTGACCTTGAACTCACAGAGACTGGCCTGCTTCTGCCTGGCAGAATGCTGGAATTAAAGGCCTATGCCAACACTTAGTATTTAGGCACCTGCTTCTGTCTTTCCTAGCAACCTCTGATGTCATTATGTGTCGACAGCCAGGGAGGGCAGGTGTGGTTACTTTGCTCCTTAAAAGGATCTGCCTGCCCACTTTGTCTCTCTCTTGGCCTCTCTTGCCCTCTTGCTATTGCCTTCTTGCCCTCCCCCTTTCTCTGTTGTGGTGCCCCTCTCTCTCTCTCTCTTCCCCCTATCATGTCCTGCTCTCTCCTTCTCTGTCTCTCTTCATTTCCATTTGAGAGCCCACCCGAGAATGCAAACGACTGTAAAAGTAAAACAGCTGTGACTATTCCCATCCTTGAATTAAAGCCAGAGGCACATAGCTCTCGAACGGTAGGATGAACTGCTCTGAGATAGTTTTTTTAAAAAATAAGGGCAGGGTGAATTGTTTTGAGAAAACTCACAAATGGCCAGAAACTGCAAACAACTAGCTGTAAACTATCTTCATGCTATTCTTGCTGACCAATCAATGTATAGAGCAAAAGTGGCCAGATTTTTAAGTATAAAACCCTGTGCTTTGCATGCTCGGGGTCGTCTCCTGTCTTTAGAGGGGCGACCCTATCACGATTTGAATAAAACTATTGCTTTTGCATCGAGTTGTGGTCAGTAAGTGTTCCTTGGAAGGGCACAGTCCTGAGCTCCTGAGCAGTGAGACTCCAGGTCTTACAACGTGAAACTAAAAAGCTTTTGCCATCCATTTCTTAATGATGAAGCAGCTTATAAAATGGGAAACATCTTTACCAGCTACGCAACAGACAGGTTTATATGTAGACCATTCAAAGAAGTCATGAAATGTAAACATGAAGAAACAAACAAACAATCTAGAAAAGATCATCCAGAGTGAGGTATCCCGGAATCAGAAAGACATACATGGTATACACTCACTTTTAAGTGGAGGCTAGACCTATAAGATAGGATAAACATACTAAAATCTGTACACCTAAAGAAGATAAATGAGAAAGAGGACATGGATTAAGATGATCAATCCTCACTTAGAAAGACAAATGGGATGGACATAGGAGAAAACAACAGGACAGAAGCTTACCACAGAGGACCTGTGAAAGATTCTACCTAGCAGTGTATCAAAGTAGATGCTGAGACTCATAAGCAAACCTTGGGCAGAGCACAGGGAATCCTATGAAAGAAGGCGGAGTTAGTACGACCTGGAGAGGACAGGAACTCCACAAGGACCAAATATATCAGAGCACAGGGTCTTTTATGAGACTGTATCTCAACCAAGGACCATGTATGCATATAACCTAGCACACCTGCTCAAATGTAGTTCATGTTAGCTCTGCATCCAATTGGTTACCATACTAAGTGGAACAAGGACTATTTCGGACATGAACTCAATGGCTGGCTCATTGACCTCTCCCCCAAGGAAAGATCAGACTTGCTAGGCCACAGAGGAGGACATTGCAGCCAGTCCTGATGATACCTGATAAGCAAGGGTCAGTTGGAACAGGAGGAGGCCCTCCTCTATCAGCGGACTTGGAAAGGGGTAGGGAGGAGATGAGGGAAGGAAGGTGGGATAGGGAGGTGATGAGGAACTGGGCTACAGCTGGGATACAAAGTTAACAAGCTGTATCTAATATTAAAAATAAAAATTAAAAAAGTGGGACATAAAACAAAGTTGTAAAGATGAAACACAAAATGCTGACAGATTTCTTTTGTTTGAAGACAGGATTTTTCTGAATCATTTTGGCTGTCCCGGACTCTCTTTATAGAACAGCCTGTGCTTGAACTCACAGAGATCCACCTACCTTAAACTTCCTGAGTGCTAGAAATGCAGGTGATCACCAACAGCCTGAGCTGCTGACAGTTTATTTTGTTTTAGCATTTTATTTTTGTTGTTGTTTCATGTACTACATCCCAACTGCAGTTTCCTGTTCTTCCACTCCTCCCAGCCACAATCTATCCACCTCTACTCTGCCCACCTCACATCTCCTTCAGATCCACTGCTTCTTTATTTTCAATGAAAAAAAAAATCTGATGGCCTAACAAGTTACAAAAAGACTAGGAATAATCCCTCACATCAGAGTTGGTCAAAGCAATATACGAGGAGAGAAAGTATAGGGAGAGCAGGAAAAAGAGTCAGAGACACCCCCATTCTAAGTGTTGGAAGTCCCTCAGCGACATCAGGATAATAATCATAAGGTGTATGCCAACAACCTAGGTCACAAGACTCATAGAATGTTTATGGTTTTGTCCTTCAGACTCTGTGATCCCCTATGAGCCCAATTGACTCAGTGGGCCATGCTCTTGTTGTGTCCTTGATATCTCTGGTTCCTACAATACGTATTTCCTCATTTCTGGGGTTCCCCAGGATACATCCTTGTATTTGGCTGTGGGTCTCTGCATCTGCTCCCATCAGATACCGGGTGATGTCTCTCTGATGACAACTGGGCTAGGCACTCATCTAAGATTATAGCAGAGTATCTTTTATTGACATTTTTTTGCCTGTCATGTTTACAGATATTGTGTGTCTCTAGGCTATCTTGACTATGGTTCATGGTCATCCAGGCAGTGTCAGGCATGGACTTCCCCTCATGGTGTGGGCCTCAATGTGTTTTCTGGAGTGTATTTAATATTATTGGGTTAGGGTTTTCCTTCTAGTATGTTCTGTAGGGCTGGATGGCTGCATATATCCTGGGTATAGTAGTCTGGGTTGGCATCGGTGGTCTCTTAGTTTCTGCACGATATCCATCCAAACACTTCTGGATTTTATAATCTCTGCTGAGAATTCTAGTGTGATTCTGATACGTCTACTTATTAGTTGAATGATGTTTTGGTATTAGCAGTGTCATGCATAGAACAGTTAATTTTCATGATGTCATCCCCATATAAAATACAATCTCCGTAACCTATGAAAATGAAAAATAAACACACTTTAATGTGTGTTGAGGGAATTAAGACAAAGAAGGGACTAATTTGAGGTAAAAATAAACTATATATAAATGCTGCAAAAATTGAAATACTTGTAATTCAATTATGATATTTTAGAATGCAACTGCATCAAAAAAGTTAACTCCTGGTCCATTAATATACCCAAAAATTTATGTAGCATTTTGACTTTTCATGATGATGAATATTTTTTTCTATAACTCCTCATATGTCAGTTACTATTGTTTAAGTGATTTCTGAATAAATTACATGACATTATTAAAAGCAGAAAATTTGGTAGTTCTATGTGAAAGATGATTATATGCATAGTTTATTTTCCCTCTAACTCTCTCTTTATAGGAAGGGATTTATGAGAATGATTTACAATCTGTGAGTCAATTAATTCAACTGTGGAAGGCTAAAAATGGAAAATCGAGGAATCTATCAGTGGCTTAGTCCATGAGGCTGGTTGGCGCAACTCACCTTCAAATACACTGAAATCCTCAAGAAGAAGGTTCATATCTCCTCTTTACATTAACTTCCAAATGAAAAGAATAACCAGGTCATAGTAATGCCTAAAAATAATTTAATGACGCAGAGTACAATAGCAGACAAATTACATATTTATCCTGATCATAATTGAAGCTAACATTATATAACTGTCCTTCAAAAACCATCCAGGTTAGAAACAACTCTGCATCGCCGTTGAGCCACTCCACAAAACACCGCCCTTGTAGGGCAACCCACATTAAGCACAAGGATTCACCTCCCACCTGCTACGTGTGTGCAGGATCTCTAGGTCCAGACCAAGCATGCTCCTTATTCGATGGCTCAGTCTCTGCAAGCCCCCTGGGGGCTGAGTCAGCTGTTTCTGTTGGACTTCTTGTGAGGTTCCTCGCACCTCAATGGCCTTCCATCTTTTCCCCAAAACTTACTCAGGATCCCTAGAGCTCTGCACCTTTCTTAGGTGCAAGTCTGAGCATCTGTCCAAGCTCATTTCTGGCTGGAGTCTCTGAGACAATGGTCAGGTTAGGGTCCAGGCAACGGGGTTTTACAGTCCCAATTCTGGGCATTCTCAATGTAGTCAAATATCGTCCAACAGAGCCTGATATTCTTCTTCCGTGAGAGGAGCCTCAAGTGTTGGTTCGATCTGCTCCCATGGTACATCTGGGTCCAGAGCGGCTGGTCCTTGTTCCTCTTCCACTGTTCTCACCGGTTGCTCCAGGAAGAGCTGGACAGGGCAGGAGTCGCTGGATTCTGGGTAGGCCTCTGTGAAGAAGGTGAGCTCGGGTCTTGACATCAACGCTTCTGCACACTGGACTCCTGCAGAACCCGATGTCAACAAGCTGTCCCGGGAAGCCTCCTGCTCAATGCAACACGATGCTCCAGGAGCCCTTTCCGGGCCAGGAGAGGCAGGCAGGTCCTCACCTTTAGCTGTGCTGCCTCCAGCGTGGCCTTTCTGCCTGGCCTTTCTGTTCTGGAACCATATGTGGACGGTGTCCTCAGGCAAACCTGTGCTCAGGGCCAGTTGCACCCTCGTGGCATAGTCTGGAGATGGAGAGATATCAAAAGCTTGCACTAGCATGCTGATCTGTGCTGGACTAAGCCACGTTCGAGGCCTTCTCCGTTCTGAGGGCAGGCCTCTTGCTTGTTGTACCCTGGCGACAAGCTTTTCAGGAGGCTGTTGGGAGGCTTCATGGCTGGAGCCTGCGGTGGTCTGCTTTGAGGTCTTCCTCGACATGCCAGTTCTAGTTCTGCGGTTTTGAAACCACACGCGGATGGAGGACTCTGGAACTCCGAATTCCCTGGCCAGTTCCTGCCTGGTCCTGAAGCTCGGGTAAGGTGTCTTGGCGAAAACTGAGAGCAAGACCTCATTCTGCTTGGCCTGCCAAGCAGTCTTTTGATGCCGGGATGTCTTTGTCTTACTGCAGCCACCCACATCTGCCTGATCTTCCATCCTGCCGAGGACACTATGACAGGAGTTATTCCTCTCCAGTGTGTACTCACAACATCACCCAGGAAAGTGAAGACTATGGCAAATGCGTAAAGGGGTCTGCTGCTCACCCTTAAATACCGACCTGAGGCCCCACCCACTCCATCGAGGCCTCCAATTACAGGCCAAAACGTGGAACGCTCTTCTGCTTCCAAACTGTGAAACCCTTCCTTCCTCCTGCGGATTTTCCCATACCCCACCCTAAAGCAGCCTTTCCAGAAACAGTTGGCCTTGTGTTCTACCCAAATTCGACTGCTTAGCTCACAGTACGCACCTGTGTTGGCCCACAAGGAGTTTGCGGGGAGAGTCTAAGGCATGGCTTCTGATGATCAGGCAAGGAGAAGAGGCATAAGCCAGGAGAAGTCTTTGCCTACTTTAACAAGGTCATTCATTCAGCTCTGGCTGATGCTCAAGGAGGAACGTGGCTAGAACTGATCTTGCACTCTGTGTGTGCCGTCTGCCTTAAGTTCCTTTGAGCTCCTGTCTCCCGGTGTATGATTTCAACAATCTAAATATGGTTAGGACCCTGCAAGTCTAAGCATTTGGGCAAAGAGTAGACTTATCCTGCAGAAAGACGCCTGGAATTATTTCTGAATTTCTCCTTCAGTGGCAGGCCACAGAAGGTGTCAAGTTCCCTCTTGGTTCCTCTGGTTCACTTTGTCCTACTGGAGAAATTTTACAGATTCCTAGAAACTGTATGAACCTTCAGAAGCACACAGTGTGGATCCCAAGACTTTTGGGAGAGGATACTGAAGTCATTTCCTTCATTTCAAGGAACAACATTTGTTGCTGCCATTAATTTGGATCTCTGATCATTAGGCAGTGTTTTCCAGAACACACAATTTCCGGTACTGCCAAATGTGCCTGTTGTTCTTCAGGGTGTGGCTTTGCCCTAGATGGAGGAGAACAGTAACAGCTGAGCAGTTCTACCCCTGCCTTATTTTTGCATCTCCTGTTTTACATGTGCCATAATTTTAACTTTTTTCTTGCAGTCCCCATCGACAGTACCTGGGTGTACAATAGATCCTGTAGAAGTTATTCTGCTTCTTCCAGAGATCCTCTTTACCATCCCTGAAGACACAGGTCCATAAACAGCTGTATTTCCTTTGTGACATAGAACCCTTGTGGATAGGGTCAGAGGTTTATCTGCAGCCAGATGCAAAGCTGTGCTGCTGCATGCAGTGGTGTGTATCAAGTCTAAAATCCTCGGTTGAGATTTTCCTACCTGCCTAGTACCTCATGGCTGCCTGATGGGAGACAGCTTGTATTGTTGCATGAGGGGCCTAAGCCTGACAGGCCCCTCTGTTTGTTTAATGATGGGAAGAGGTTAGCCTTTATGTCCCTCTCGGTGCTGTGATCCCTACACCAGTGCTTTCCCTTGCCACAGCTGCCATGAAGCCCCGGGAACCTTTGCATTCCCTTGGAGCCAGAATCTGCTTGTTCCTTTCTATGAATAAAGGGACCACTTGCCTCTGTGTTAACACACCTCCTATTTGGGTTCTAGAGATTTTATTCTCACTGGTTTTTTTGGTAAATGCCCGGATTCACCCAAAATAGCACACTGGGTGTTTTGAGAACTGGGAACTCTAGCTGTAGCTTGTCCTGTGAGGTCGGCATGATGCTCCTGAGAGCCAATAACAGTTGTCTCTCTTAATCATTCATCTCTTGGGGCTGCTCATCCTCTTCATGCTCTAAATGCTCTCCTACATGTGGTATTTGCAGTATCATGTGCCAATAATTGCATCAGTGCTTATCTGGTGTCAGTCTGGTACTGCCCTCTTTAGAGCTGAACCCAATCTCTGTATGAAGTTGGTGAACAGTCTTCTCCAGGGCCTTGAATTACCTTAGTGAATGAGGCAGTTGTTTTGCACAGGCTCCTTAACAGATCCCTGCACTCTTAAACCTGCAAGATGAGATTATTCAGTGACTTCATCATCAGAACAAATGAGGGACCACCTGGGAATGAGAAAAACAACTGTGATTATTTGAATTGAAGTCAGGTGCAGATAGCTTTTGAAGGGTGGGGTGAACTGTTCTGAGAAACAATCAGCTGTAAAGTATAGAGCAAAAGTGATCTGATTTTCAGGCATAAAAACCCTGTGTTTTGCATGTTCAGGGTCATGTCCTGTCTTTGGAGGTGCGACCCTATCTTGACAGCAATAAAACCTTTTGCTATTGCATCGAGTTGTGGTCTGTGAGTGTTCCTATGAAGGGTGCAATCCTGAGCTCCTGAGCAGTGAGACTCCAGGTCTTACATTTTGGTGCATTGCCCAGAAAACAGACCTCAACAGACTGGGCTCAGAGGTCGAGCTCGGAACAGGTTAGTCTGATTTCTGGTATACCACTGTTTCTCTTTAGTCACCTATCTGGACCTTTTTGGTCGTCTTCTCAGTCACTGCGATAGACAGACTTGTCAGAATATCGGTTGACTGGGAACTGGAGGATGCTCCAGATTCCATTTGGGGAGGCTAGGTCTGGGATGGTCTTCCTCCCATCTGTTTCTCTTCAGAGACAGCCGCGTGAGGCAGCCTCTCAATCAGAATTCTGTGGTACCACCCTTAAGGGTGTCCTTGTCAAATTGCCTGTCTTGTCTTGGAAGCTTTTGCAATCCATTCCTTAATGATGAAGCAGCTTATAAAATGGGAAACATCTTTACCAGCTACGCAACAGACAGGTTTATATGTAGACCATTCAAAGAAGTCATGAAATGTAAACATGAAGAAACAAACAAACAATCTAGAAAAGATCATCCAGAGTGAGGTATCCCGGAATCAGAAAGACATACATGGTATACACTCACTTTTAAGTGGAGGCTAGACCTATAAGATAGGATAAACATACTAAAATCTGTACACCTAAAGAAGATAAATGAGAAAGAGGACATGGATTAAGATGATCAATCCTCACTTAGAAAGACAAATGGGATGGACATAGGAGAAAACAACAGGACAGAAGCTTACCACAGAGGACCTGTGAAAGATTCTACCTAGCAGTGTATCAAAGTAGATGCTGAGACTCATAAGCAAACCTTGGGCAGAGCACAGGGAATCATAGGAAAGAAGGCAGAGTTAGTACGACCTGGAGAGGACAGGAACTCCACAAGGACCAAATATATCAGAGCACAGGGGTCTTTTATGAGACTGTATCTCCAACCAAGGACCATGTATGCATATAACCTAGCACCCCTGCTCAAATGTAGTTCATGTTAGCTCTGCATCCAATTGGTTACCATACTAAGTGGAACAAGGACTATTTCGGACATGAACTCAATGGCTGGCTCATTGACCTCTCCCCCCCCCAAGGAAAGATCAGACGTGCTAGGCCACAGAGGAGGACATTGCAGCCAGTCCTGATGATACCTGATAAGCAAGGGTCAGTTGGAACAGGAGGAGGCCATCCCCTATCAGCGGACTTGGAAAGGGGTAGGGAGGAGATGAGGGAAGGAAGGTGGAATAGGGAGGTGATGAGGAACTGGGCTACAGCTGGGATACAAAGTTAACAAGCTGTATCTAATATTAAAAATAAAAATTAAAAAAGTGGGACATAAAACAAAGTTCTTAAAGATGAAACACAAAATGCTGATAGATTTCTTTTGTTTGAAGACAGGATTTTTCTGAATAATTTTGGCTGTCCTGGACTCTCTTTGTAAAACAGCCTGTGCTTGAACTCACAGAGATCCACCTACCTTTAACTTCCTGAGTGCTAGGACTGCAGGTGCTCAGCATGAGTCCTAGCTGCTGATAGTTTATTTTGTTGTAGCATTTTATTTTTGTTGTTGTTTCATGCACTACATCCCAACTGCAGTTTCCTGTTCTTCCACTCCTCCCAGCCACAATCTATCCACCTCTACTCTGCCCAGCTCAAATCTCCTTCAGATCCACTGCTTCTTTATTTTCAATGAAAAAAAAATCGGATGGACTAACAAGTTACAAAAAGACTAGGAATAATCCCTCACATCAGAGTTGGTCAAAGCAATATACGAGGAGAGAAAGTATAGGGAGAGCAGGAAAAAGAGTCAGAGAGACCCCCATTCTCACTGTTGGAAGTCCCTCAGCGACATCAGGATAATAATCATAAGGTATATGCCAACAACCTAGGTCACAAGACTCATAGCATGTTTATGTTTTTGTCCTTCAGACTCTGTGATCCCCTATGAGCCCAATTGACTCAGTGGGCCATGCTCTTGTTGTGTCCTTGATATCTCTGGTTCCTACAATAACGTATTCCCTCATTTTTGGGGTTCCCCTGGGTACATCATTGTCTTTGGCTATGGGTCTGCATCTGTTCCCATCAGACGCTGGGTGATGTCTCTCTGATGACAACTGGGCTAGGCACTCATCTATGATTATAGCAGAGTATCTTTCATTGACATATGTTGCCTGTCATGTTTACAGATATCGTGTGTCTGTAGGCTATCTTGACTCTGGTTCATGGTCATCCAGGCAGTGTCAGGCATGGACTTCTTCTCATGGTGTGGGCCTCAATGTATTTTCTGGAGTGTATGTTATATTATTAGGTTGGGGATATCCTTCTAGTATCTTCTGTAGGGCTGGATGGCTGCATATATACTGGGTATAGTAGTCTGGGTTGGCATTGGCGGTCTCTTAGTGTCTGCATGATATCCATCCAAGCCCTTCTGGCTTTCATAATCTCTGCTGAGAATTCTAGTGTGATTCTGATAGGTCTACTTATTATTTGCATGCTGTTTTGGTATTAGCAGTGTCATGCATAGAACAGTTAATTTTCGTGGTGTTATCCCCACATGAAATGAAATCTCTGTAACCTAAGAAAATGAAAAATGAACACAAACTTTAATGTGTGTTGAGGAAATTGAGACAAAGAAGGGACTAATTTGAGGTAAAAATAAACTATATATAAATGCTGCAAAAATTAAAATACTTGTAATTCAATTATGATATTTTAGAATGCAACTGCATCAAAAAAGTTAACTCCTGGTCCATTAATATACCCAAAAATTTATGTAGCATTTTGACTTTGCATGATGATGAATATTTTTTTCTGTAACTCCTCATATGTCAGTTACTATTGTTTAAGTGATTTCTGAATGAATTACATGACATTATTAAAAGCAGAAAATTTGGTAGTTCTATATGAAAGATGATTATATGCATAGTTTATTTTTCCTCTAACTCTCTCTTTATAGGAAAGGATTTATGAGAATGATTTACAATCTGTGAGTCAATTAATTCAACAGTGGATGGCTAAAATGGAAAATCGAGGAATCTATCAGTGGCTTAGTCCATGCGGCTGGTTGGCGCAACGCACCTTCAAATACACTGAAATCCTCAAGAAGAAGGTTCATATCTCCTCTTTACATTAACTTCCAAATGAAAAGAATAACCAGGTCATAGCAATGCCTAAAAATAATTTAATGACGCAGAGTACAATAGCAGACAAATTACATATTTATCCTGATCATAATTGAAGCTAACATTATATAACTGTCCTTCAAAAACCGTCCAGGATAGAAGCAACAAAGTTCAGCTTAAAAACAACTCTCCACCGCCGCTGGGCCACTCCACAACACCTCCCTCGTAGGGCAACCCACATGAAGCACAAGGATTCACCTCCCACCTGCTATGTATGTGCAGGGTCCTTAGGTCCAGACCAAGCATGCTCCTTATTTGATGGCTCAGTCTCTGCAAGCCCACTGGGGGCTGGGTCAGCTGTTTCTGTTGGTCTTCTTGTGAGGGTCCTCGAACCTCCAGGGTCTTCCATCTTTTCCCCAACACTTACTCAGGATCCCTAGAGCTCTGCACCTTTCTTAGGTGCAAGTCTGAGCATCTGTCCAAGCTCATTTCTGGCTGGAGTCTCTGAGACAATGGTCAGGTTAGGGTCCAGGCAACGGGGATTTACAGTCCCAATTCTGGGCGTTCTCAATGTGGTCAAATATCGTCCAACAGAGCCTGATATTCTTCTTCCATGAGAGGAGCCTCGAGTGTTGGTTCGATCTGCTCCCATGGTACATCTGGGTCCAGAGCGGCTGGTCCCTGTTCCTCTTCCACTGTTCTCACCGGTTGCTCCAGGAAGAGCTGGACAGGGCAGGAGTTGCTGGATTCTGGGTAGGCCTCTGTGAAGAAGGTGAGCTCGGGTCTTGACATCAAGGCTTCTGCACACTGGCCTCCTGCAGAACCCGATGTCAACAAGCTGTCCCGGGAAGCCTCCTCCTCAATGCAACACGATGCTCCAGTAGCCCTTTCCGGGCCAGGAGAGGCAGGCAGGTCCTCACCTTTAGCTGTGCTCCCTCCAGCATGGCCTTTCTGCCTGGCCTTTCTGTTCTGGAACCATATGTGGACGGTGTCCTCAGGCAAACCTGTGCTCAGTGCCAGTTGCACCCTCGTGGCATAGTCTGGAGATGGAGAGATCTCAAAAGCTTGCACTAGCATGCTGATCTGTGCTGGACTAAGCCGCGTTCGAGGCCTTCTCCGTTCTGAGGGCAGGCCTCTTGCTTGTTGTACCCTGGCGACAAGCTTTTCAGGAGGCTGTTGGGAGGCTTCATGGCTGGAGCCTGCGGTGGTCTGCTTTGAGCTCTTCCTCGACATGCCAGTTCTAGTTCTGCGGTTTTGAAACCACACGCGGATGGAGGACTCTGGACCTCCGAATTCCCTGGCCAGTTCCTGCCTGGTCCTGAAGCTCGGGAAAGGTGTCTTGGCAAAAACTGAGAGCAAGACCTCCTTCTGCTTGGCCTGCCAAGCAGTCTTTTGACGCCGGGATGTCTTTGTCTTACTGCAGCCACCCACATCTGCCTGATCTTCCATCCTGCCGAGGACACTTTGACAGGAGTTCTTCCTCTCCAGTGTGTACTCACAACAACACCCAGGAAAGTGCAGACTATGGCAAATGCGTAAAGGGGTCCGCTGCTCACCCTTAAATACCGACCTGAGACCTCACCCACTCCCTCGAGGCCTCCAATTACAGGCCAAAACGTGGAACGCTCTTCTGCTTCCAACTGTGAAACCCTTCCTTCCTCCTGTGAATGTTCCCATACCCCACCCTAAAGCAGCCTTTCCAGAAACAGTTGGCCTTGTGTTCTACCCAAATTCCACTGCTTAGCTCACAGTACGCACCTGTGTTGTCCCACAAGGAGTTTGCGGGGAGAGTCTAAGGCATGGCTTCTGATGATCAGGCAAGGAGAAGAGGCATAAACCAGGAGAAGTCTTTGCCTACTTTAACAAGGTCATTCATTCAGCTCTGGCTGATGCTCAAGGAGGAACGTGGCTAGAACAGATCTTGCACTCTGCGTGTGCCGTCTGCCTTAAGTTCCTTTGAGCATCAGTCTCCCGGTGTATGATTTCAACAATCTAAATATGGTTAGGACCCTGCAAGTCTAAGCATTTGGGCAAAGAGTAGACTTATCCTGCAGAAAGACTCCTGGAATTATTTCTGAATTTCTCCTTCAGTGGCAGGCCACAGAAGGTGTCAAGTTCCCTCTTGGTTCCTCTGGTTCCACCTATTTAATCCACCATACACTTTGTCCTACTGGAGAAATTTTACAGATTCCTAGAAACTGTATGAACCTTCAGAAGCACACAGTGTGGATCCCAAGACTTTTGGGAGAGGATACTGAAGTCATTTCCTTCATTTCAAGGAACAACATTTGTTGCTGCCATTAATTTGGATCTCTGATCATTAGGCAGTGTTTTCCAGAACACCCAATTTCTGGTACTGCCAAATGTGCCTGTTGTTCTTCAGGGTGTGGCTTTGTCCTAGGTGGAGGAGAACAGTAACAGCTGAGCAGTTCTAACCCTGCCTTATTTTTGCATCTCATGTTTTACATGTGCCATAATTTTAACTTTTTCCTTGCAGTCCCCATCAACAGTACCTGGGTATACAATAGATACTGTAGAAGTTATTCTGCTTCTTCCAGAGATCCGCTTTACCATCCCTGAATACACAGGTCCATAAACATCTGTATTTCCTTTGTGACATAGAACTCTTGCCGATAGGGTCAGAGGTTTATCTGCAGCCAGATGCAAAGCTGCGCTGCTGCATGCAGTGCTGTGTATTAAGTCTAAAATCCTCAGTTGATATTTTCCTACCTGCCTAGTACTGCATGGCTGCCTGATGGGAGACAGCTCGTATTGTTGCATGAGAGGTCTAACCCTGACAGGCCCCTCTGTTGGTTTCCTGATGGCAAGAGGTTAGCCTGTATGTCCCTCCCAGTGCAGTCATCTCTAGACCTGTGCTTTCCCTTGCCACAGCTGCCATGAAACCCCGGGAACCTTTGCATTCCCTTGGAACCAAAATCTCCTTGTTCCCTTCTGTGAGTAAAGGCACAACTTGCCTCTGTCTTAACACACCTCCTATTTTGCATTCTAGAGATTTTAACCTCACAGTTCTTTTGGTAAATTCCTGGATTCACCCAAAATAGCACACCGGATGTTTTGAGAACTGGGTATTCTAGCTGTAACTTTTCCTGTAAGGTCTGCATGATGCTCCTGAGAGCCAATAGCAGTTGTCTCTCTTAATAATTCATTTCTTGGGGCCGCTCCTCCTTTTCATAATCTAAATGCATGTGGTATTTGCAGTGTCATGCGCCATGAATGGCATCAATGCTTATCTGGTGTCAATCTGGTACTGCCCTCTTTAGAGCTAAACCCAATCTCTGTATGAAGTTGGTGAACAGTCTTCTCCAGGGCCTTGAATTACCTTACTGAATGAGGCGGTTGTTTTGCACAGGCTCCTAAACAGATCCCTGCACCCTTAACACTGCAACATGACATTATTCAGTGACTTCATCATCAGAACAAATGAGGGACCACCTGGGAATGAGAAAAACAACTGTGATTATTTGAATTGAAGCCCGGGTGCTGATAGCTCTTGAAGGGCAGTGTGAACTGTTCTGAGAAACAACCAGCCGTAAAGTATAGAGCAAAAGTGATCTGATTTTCAGGCATAAAAACCCTATGTTTTGCATGTTCAGGGTCATGTCCTGTCTTTGGAGGTGCGACCTATCTCGACAGCAATAAAACCTTTTGCTATTGCGTTGAGTTGTGGTCTGTGAGTGTTCCTGTGAAGGGCGCAATCCTGAGCTCCTGAGCAGTGAGACTCCAGGTCTTACATTTTGGTGCGTTGCCCGGAAAACCGCATGCCCTTCCTTAACCCTCAACAGACTGGGCTCAGAGGTCGAGCTCGGAACAGGTTAGTCTGATTTCTGGTATACCACTGTTTCTCTTTAGTCACCTATCTGGACCTTTTTGGTCATCTGCTCAGTCACTGCGATAGACATATTTGTCAGAATATCGATTGACTGGGAACTGGAGGACATTCCGGATTCCATCTGGGGAGGCTAGGTCCTGCATGGTCTTCCTCCCATCTGTTTCTCTTCAGAGACAGCTGCCTGGCATGAGGCAGCCTCTCAATCAGAATTCTGAGGTAGCACCCATAATGGTGTCCTTGTCTAACTGCCTGTCTTGTTCTCTTTGTGTCTATCATTGTTGCTTCTTTGACTTTCTTGATGGACGACTTTATTATGGGACAGGCTATGACTATCATATCTTGGAGGTGAGATACAAGACACATATTTGTTTGAATATGTCCTATTCTCACACCAGCCCACTTGGGATGATTGCCAGCAACTCTTGCAGGCCCTTTTGACTACTGAGGAATGAGACGGGTCCTCCTTCAGGCAAGAAAGTCTGTGCCAGGAATGGATGGGAGGCCTTCCATCCTCCCTAATGAGATTGATGATGGCTTTCCTCTCACCCACCCCAACTGGGATTACAACACATCCGGAGGTAGGGAATGCCTGAAGGTCTACCACCAGACCTTAATATCAGGTGTCCATGGGGCCGCTTGAAAGCCCACCAATTTGATGAAGGTAAGAGAGATGGTTCAGGGGACGGATGAATCTCCCTCAGCCTTTCTTGAACGGCTGATGGAGGCATACAGCTGGTTTACTCCTTATGACCCTACCTCAGATGAGCATAAGGCAATGGTGACTATAATCTTTATAGACCAGTCAGCCACAGATATTTGTAGAAAACTCCAGAAAAATAGAGGGTTTACAGGAAAAGTCGTTAAAGGATTTAGTGCAGGTAGCAGAAAAGGTTTTTTACAGCCGGGAGATGAAAGAAGAGAAAGAGGAAAGAAAGCAAATAAAGCAGGAAGTGAGAGAAAGAGAAAGGATAAGAGACAAGACAGAAAGTTGACTAAGATCCTGGCCACCACAGTGCAGCCATAACGATAGGGAGAGAGTTCCTGGAAATCAGAGGGGCCCTCTGTCTAAGGATCAGTGTGCCTATTGCAAGAAGAAAGGACACTGGATCCAGGATTGTCCCAAAAAGGAAGATGAAGCCTTACACTGGGACCTGGTGCACATCAGGGCCATCAATCCCCAGGTAACTCTTCTCCAATATGTGGATGATACATTAGCTGCGGATTGTAAAGAAACCTGACTTGAAGCCAACGATCAGCTGTTGCAAGAGCTGGGTGACCGAAGCTATAGACTGTCGGCAGAAAAGGCCCAGCTCTGCAGAAAACCGGTCAGTTAAGAGATGGCTTTTGGAGGCTAGAAAAGAGACTGTATTTCATATTCCCCCTCCAAGGACTACTGAACAACTGAGGGAAATTTTAAGTACAGCAGGATTTGCCGAGATGGCATCCCCTCTGTATTCCCTTACAAAGGACAATGACTCTTATATCTGGGGAAAGGATGAACAAGCTGCATTTCATAATATCAAACCAGCCTTAATGTCTCCCCCAGCATTGGGACTCCCTAATGTGACCAAACCCTTCCATCTCTATGTGACCGACAATTGGGGAATTTCCAATGGGGTGCTAACACAGAAAATTGGACCCTGGAAGAGACCGGTAGCCTATCTATCCAAAAAGCTTGATTTAGTAGTGGCAGGATGGCCAACGTGCTTGTGAATAATAGCAGTAGTGGCGGCACTAGTAAAAGATGCAGACAAACTGACTCTATGACAGGACCTCACCATCTATGCAACTCATGCCCTTGAGAGTGTCATAAGGCAGCCACCTGATTGCTGGCTCATGAACGCCCTCATGACACATTACCATGCTTTGCACTTGAATGATGATAGAGTCACCTTTGCCCCGGCTACTGGGTAAACCCTGACACCTTATTGCTGGATCCAGAAATCCAGCTCCTGGAGCATGATTTTTTGCATGTTCTAGCAGAGGAACAGGGATTGCAAAAGGACTTGAAAGATCAACCTCTGACCTACTCTGAAATGACATACTATATAGATGAGAACAGTTTTGGGAGAACAGGAAGAGAAAGGCAATGGCAGCAGTGGTAGATTGACATAAGGAAATATGGGTCCAGGTGTTGCTGGATGGCACTTCTGCTCAGAGAGCTGAATTGATTGCTTTAACATAGGCATTAACTCTGGGAAAGGGTAAAAAGAAGCATCTACTCTGATAGTCAGTACACCTTCACAACAGCCCATGTGCAAGGGACCATCTATCATCAGAGAGGCCTGCTAACATCAGCCGGTTAAAAGATAAAAAATAAAAATGACATTCTGACTTTGCTCAATGCCTTGTTGATGCCGGACACGGTAAGCATTATTCATTGTCCGGGACAGAAGAAGGGGACTTCTGAGGCAACAAAGGGGAATAACATGGCCTATCAGGAGACTAAAGCAGCTGCTAGAGAAAACTCTGTCCCAGTGGTACTAACTGCTGGACAATGGTACCTCTGGGTGGTGCTGTTTGTACTCAATTGGGTAACTATTGACTGGAGCGTTGGTGATCCTCACCAGGCTCATAAGGTCCTGGAAGCAATAAGTAAAGCAATAAGTAAACCCTGTGTTTGCAAGAGTGGGGTGATGAATGGCAGAGCCTTACTTAATGGTGAGATTTGGAGCCCCAACAAGGCCTATGAACAAGTTGAGTGTGGCGATACATAGGCATATAGAGACCTACAACCTTCAGGGAGCACCCCAAGTTTAGAATGGCATTGTGTAACCAAGCCTAAAATGATTCCTTATGTAAATTTGTGCCCCAGGCCTTGCCCTTGTGATACCTATCAATAGGTTGCGCATAGCAGTTGCTATATGGTTCTGCAACAATGTACTGGAAAAGATAACATCACCTATTTCACTGCCATATTGAACCAAATCAGGGAGGAGATAAGGATAGATGATTGGTCCCACAGTGTGCTAACAGGAGGCCATGGATCTAAATTACCCCAAGCCCCCTTTTCGGGGATGGTAGGGAAGCCTGTATGCTGAAGAAAGGTACCTCCAATTCACCTTTCAGATGGAGGAGGGCTGCAGGATCAGGTCAGACAAGAACAGGTTAAACAATGCGTTGAAGAGTTAATAGAAAAAAGAATACTCATCCCTCAATTACCACCCTCTGGTTCTTCCTGATAGTAGAGGAAACATTATTTTAGACCCCCAGGCTGTAGATGTTATTACTGCACCTCATAGCCTCCTAAATGACACCAAACCTTCGCTTACAAGTGACTGCTGGCTCTGCCTCTGACAATGGCAGCTTGTTCCTCTGGAGCTCCCCCCCCTCTAAAGCCACTTATTCCACTGCTGAGGGTTCCTGACATTCAGCACCCCCTATGAGAGTGCAGTCTCACTTCAAACAAAATGTTACCTGTTTGACAAAACCCTACAAAAATGATAGCTCAGATCTACCTGTAGGGGATGCTAACTTTACCATTTGTGATTCAACAATTGACATCTCCACAGCTCTCTGCCCTGACAATAACACTGTTTTCTTATGCAGGAATAATAAAGCCTATACGTTCTTGCCCACAGGTTATACTGGGACCTGTGTACAGGCAACTCCCTGATATTGGCATCATTCCAGTGGATGAGCCAGTCCCAATCCCCAGCTTTGACTTAATGGCTGGAAGAACGAAGAAAGCCATTCAGTTCATTCCTCTGTTAGTGGGAATTGGACTGACTGCTTCCATAGGCGCTGGGTCAGCTGGTTTGGGTGTTTTATTATATAAATACAATAATCTGTCCCAGCAGTAAATTAGTGATGTACAATTGCTTTCGAGCACCATCAATGACCTCCAAGACAAGCTCAATTCCTTAGCAGAAGTAGTTCTCCAGACCCAGAGGGGATTGGACCTCCTTACGGCTGAAAAAGGAGGAATCTGCTTAGCCCTACAGGAGAAATACTGTTTTTACACTAATAAATCTGGCATTGTTATAGAAAAGATTAAAAAAAAATTACAAAAAGATCTTGAAAAAAGGAGATGAGAATTAATAGAATCTTTCTTTTGGAATGGGTTTAATGATGGGTTTAATGGTATGCTCCCCTATGTGCTTCTCTTACTGGGACCTTTTGCTACCCTTTTGCTCCTTGTTACAATAGTACCCTGTATTGTTAACCGATTACTTGCCTTTGTCAGGGAATGTGTAAGTGTGGTTCAGGTCCTGATGCTCCAGAGGCAGTATCAATCTCTCCCTGATATTGATCCACAATTTTAGGGTTAAAATTGGAGCACAAAGAAAAGGGGGGATGAGAGCCCACCTGAGAATGAAAACAACTCTAAAAGAAAAACAGCTGTTACTATTCCCATTCTTGAATTTAAAGCCAGAGGCATATGGCTCTCAAATGTGAAGATGAACTGCTCTGAGATAGCCTTGAATTGAAGCCAGAGTCAGGTAGCTCTTGAAGGGCAGGGTGAGTTGTTTTGAGAAAACTCACAAATGGCCAAAAACTGCAAACAACTAGGTATAAACTATCTTCATGCTATTCTTGCTGACCAATCAATCTATAGAGCAAAATTGGCCTATAAAAACCCTGTGCTTTTCATGCTTGGGGTCATCTCCTGCCTTTTGAGGGGTGACCCTATCGTGATTAAAATAAAAAAAATGCTCTTGATTTTGCATCAAGTTGTGGTCCGTGGGAATTCCTGAGAAGGGTGCAATATTGAACTCCTGAGCTGTAAGACCCCAGGTCTTTTACAGGATAAATATAAAAGAGGGAAGTGGGTGAAATAACAGTAAATTTTTGAAAGAGTTTTAAGCAATCATACTGTGAATTATCTACATAAATCCCTATAATACATGTAAGTACATGCATGAATATAAACATGTTGCAACCTAAATACTTTTAATAATGCACATAGATACGTATAGTTCAACACTGACCAATGAAGCTTTTCCTTGAACCACAATCATGACTGAAAACCACAACCAATCACAAGGCAGAATTCTGGAGAACAGTCACATCTGATACATTTACAAAACAATTCCCAGATCTAAGACTCAGTGATCATGCATAACAGGAGGTAAAAAAAAAATTATATAAGGCAGAGGATGAGAGTATTGTCTGGTAATGTGTCTCCTAATAATACCAGAAGCTACACCCATAAGATGGACCAATATAAAAATAAAAAAAAAGGCTTACCAATATACCTGTATAAAAACAACTAAAAATTGAAAATGCTAATAGACATGCAAAAGTGGTCTAGGAAGAAACAACTGTCCTAATCCTATAAAAATCTGCAGGAACTAATAAATGCTGAGAGAATGAGAAAAAAAAAAATCTTTCCAGGAAAGAGCATAAAATCATTTAGTTATCCAATACCAAGCAATCAACCCTGAAAACATGCATGGAAGTAACATTATTAAACTGAGCAACTTATATTAAGAACATAATACCAATTTGAAAAAAAAGAAGATGAATTTGAAAGAGAAATAGGAGAGGTCTGTGGGAAGGTTTGGAGGGAAGAAAAGAGAAGTACAAAATGATGTAATTATTAAATAACCTTAAAAATGACTTAAATATTAGCTCTTTAGGTCATGATTTTAAAATGCATCACTATTGAGTAGTATTAAAACATAAAACTTGCAGTTAGATAGATGGAACTAGAAAAAAATCATGTTATATGAGGTAATCCAAACACATAAAGACAAACTTCACATATTCTCTCTTCTAAGCTTCCCAGCTCTAAACTGAAAATGTGTGTACTCATATGTGAATCCATATCCAGCAGTAATTGAAAACCCAAGAATGGAATAGTGACCATTTCCAAGGTGAGAATGGAAGTGTGTGGGGGCAGTAGGAAGTTGAAGGGTATAGAGATTTGAAAGAGGAAATGGGAAAACCTTGAAGGGGGTATAATAATTTCGGAGGTAAGACAGAAAGAAATACAAAAGGGAAGATGGTGAAATAGCAGTAAGGAAGTCGGAAAAAGTAATATGGAATCATACTAGTAGCTATCTAAGATATGTATAATCCATGTAAGCTGTTGTATGAAACTAAAATTTAGTTTCAATGAAATTTTGCCATCTGTGATGACAATTGTCCCTCCATCTAACACAAACTCTTACACCAGGCATGAGATGTCAAGTTTTTGGCAAGGGTTTTCTAAGGGAATCCTCAAAAATTATATGCTATGACTTATCTGAACTGAAAACTACAGTCCATTTCCAGCCCGAAAAGATGTTGTTTGTTCGGTCTGAAATACCTGAAAATGACAGGATGCAGAATGAGGAACGAGGAAAATGAAGAGGTGCCGCGCTAACTCTTGAACTTTGAATTTCAACTGCCAGCTTCTGGGAATATAACCTTATAGTTTTCCTCAAGAGCCTGCTTTTTCAACAGTACATAACACATTGAAGACATGGCATGTATGCTTGTGGGTGCTCGCATTCCATTTAACATTCAGCACAGTCCTCTCCAAAAGCTCCAATACCCCATCCACCCTCTTAGGAGCTGTCCAGGCTTTAAATCTATCTACCGCATTTCAGCTCCACTTCCAGCCACTCACATTGTATTATAGGTGTCTCATAGACAAAAAAAAAAAAAAAAAAAAAAAAAAAAAAAAAAAAAAAAAAAAAAAAAAAAAAAAAAATTTTTTATCTTGTACGATTGTGAACATCCTTACGACAGAGAACTGAACTCATGATGAAATGTCCCGGACACGGAAATTCTTAAAGCCAAGCACTCCATAGCCAGGGAACTACAAATAATCCCAGAGTGCATTGTGCCTGCTGGGAGCCTCAGTGATAACTGTCTCAGAGCAAGGACTTTTGGGATTGTTTGTAGTAACATAGCCAGGTCTCACTATATCATCGCTTTGCCGAGTCGCAGACACAGAAATACAATTCCCAGAATGCTGTATGCACTGTACACCCTCACAAGCTATCCTCCTTCTCCCTACTTAGCCTGGAGCTCTGTCAGGACCCAGAAGTATCCCCCGGAAGCGCTTTCCCCTTCGTCACAAAGCCCACAGCGTTTTCCCTGGTCCCTGGTGTTCTGTCAATGTCCCCGCCCTGTGCCCCTCGCAGTCTTCAGGATCAGGAGCCTTTTGGAGCCAATTTGTGATGCCATTGCCCCGCCCCCTGGTACTGGAAGTAAACACACAGGGCTGTTGCACTTGTGTGCAGGAAAAATGAGCGCTTTGAATTCTCCTGATCAGAGGAAGTCCAGCTGGTCCCTGGTCCCTGGAGAAGGGATCCTGGGGTCGCTCTGCCTTTTAAAAATTAATTACCAGTCTCCCAGTCAAAGCAGGACTAGTCTTGGGAAGGCAGAAACGTGCTCACGTGGAAAATAAATCTTTTTTTAAAGATTAAAAAATGTAGGCAGGAGAGATTGCTCAGAGGTTAACAACGCTGGCTGCTCTTCTAGAGGTTCTGAGTTCAATTCCCAGCAACCACATGGTGGCTCACAGACATCTGTAATGGGATATTCTGGTGCACAGGCAGAATGCTGTACAATGAATGAATGGATGAATGAATAGATGGATGGATGAATCTTAAAAAAAAAAGCCAACTTTTGTCATCGCAACAGCCAGGGCCCTGTGACACAGAGAATCCCTCTCTTACCAAGGTGCCAGGTTCCATCCCAGGGATCACAAGGTGGCGCACAAACCATCTGTCAAGGAATCTGGTGCCCTCTGGTGGCGCACACGTCACTTAATAACTAGCTATATGTATATAGTTATATATATATAATATATATATAACTATATATTATATATATTTATATATAATATATATTTATAATATATATAATATATATAATATATAATATATATAATATATTATATTATATAAAATATATATAACTATATATATAGTTATATATATATAACTATATATAGTTATATATATATAACTATATATTTATATATATAGTTATATTATAGTTATAGTTATAGTTATATTATATATATATAACTAGCTTTATATATATATATATATATATATATATATATATATATATATGATGTTTTCATTTAATGCTATGTATTTATTTCAATTTAATAAGAACAGACGAAGGCGTGTCTTGAGAGCAGGCTTCCCAGAGTCCTGTGGAGTCAGGATTCAGGAGGTTTCTGTGATAGATCAAAGCAGGGCCTGGGGCCACCCAACCTGTGTCCATCTTCCAGTGCTCTCCCCAACCTGATGATAAGATTGTGTTACTGAGGACAACACCTTCACAAGTTAATGGACACAGGGAATCCCACCTGGCACCTACCAAGAACCTTCACCCTTATAGACTGCTGTTTGCGATACTGGAACATATGCTGCATGCCACCAGAAGAGAAAAGTACACACCGAACCAGCCATACATCCTTCACTCTCCAAAAGTGACTGGCCTACAAGATTTGCTGGTACGCTTGTGGCATAAAGGTCACAGAAGTGACCGACTAATATCTAGTTGTGTTTCAGGAGGCCCACTCCATGAGAAGGAACCTTGATCCAATACTGCTTGAGTGGTCCGTAATCTGAGTCTACTGAGGCCAAGGACATAAGAGAAATCTAAATGCTACAGTTTTGCTAAAGGATCACAGCCATACTCACAGATTGGTGCCTTGCTAGGCCATTATTGGAAACTTCCTCCTGCAGCAGATGGGAATAAATAGAGAGACCCACATCCAGTCGATATGCAAACAGTGAGAGGCCTTTAACCATTCCACCCCAAATGAGATGTCTCCAAGAATCCCTAAGCCCCTAAGGGCTCAATAAACTCTGTGTGCAAATTGTAAGCGCCCGAGTGGATGAAGGACACAAGTGCAACAAGGCCTTATAAACACAGCAGGACCAACACACATATGAATACACCCTGACCCACAAACTAGCTCTTCTTTCACTTTCCTTTGTTGGTGTTGCCTCGCCAGGCAAAGAGTATGTGTTCAGTCCTGATGCCACTTGATATGCTGGGGTGGGTGGGTGTGCACAATAGAGGCAGGGTAATCCCCTTCTCTGAAGAGCCAGGTGAGGGGATGATAGGGGAAACAGGGAGGGTAGGACTGGGAGAAGAAAAGGGAGGGGTCTAAGACAGGGATGTAAAATGAATAAATAATAATTTAAAAAATAAAAGTAAGAAATGAGGGGGCAGGAGAGATGGCACAGAGTTTAAAATCACAGGCTGTTCTTCCTGAGGTGCTGAGCTCAATTCCCAGCACCCACATGGTGGCTCATAACAATCTATCCTGAGACCTGGCGCACTCCTCTGGCGTGCAGACAGAATAGTGAACAAATAATAAACAAATCTTCCATAATAAAGAGAACTACACCATGAATCATAAATAAAGTTTCCCTCTCTCCAAAAAGAACACTCATTCCCTTTTTTAATAGGGCTGGTCTCAGGAAGGCAGACAGAGATTACAAATCATTTTTAAAGACTATAACAAGAAGCCAGAAGACTATAACAAGAAGCATGCCTGTGACTGTCAGTGGGGCAAGCAGAGACTGGTGTGAGTTCCAGGCCATCTGGGTTTGCAAAATGAGTTCAGGACATGCAAGGCCACAAGAGAAACCCTCTCTCCAACAGCAAGGGTTTGCACCCCTGCCAGTTCTTCACACTCACTTGTCTAGACATGTCCTAAGTCATAAAGTATGACTTCAATCAGCCTATAAGAAAGTCCTGCCAAGCACAGTGCACACACCTTTAATCCAAGCACTTGGGAGGCAGATGCAGATAGATGTCTGTGAGTATGTCTGTGAGTTCAAGGCCAGCCTGGTATACAAAGAGGCCTGGGCTACACAGAGAAACCCTGTCTCAAAAAAACCCAAATTAATAATAATAATAATAATAATAAGATTGAAATAAAAAAATCAGAGCCTGGCCTGCTGGCACATTGCCAGACCCAGGTTCCTTTCTACAAGGAAGGCACACAGTAGAGTTTATGGGAAAAATAGCAGATGGAAGAAAGATTTGAAACTTCATTTTATTTCATTTTTAAAATCTCAATTACATTAATTCTTAGTGGATTTGAGAGAACAAAGACTTAAAGTCAGTGGGTATTGTTTTAAAGTTTAAATCAGAAGCATGAATAAAAGCTAGTTAGTTGGAGACATGTCCAACCTCCTTCGAGGAAGAACTAGCCTTAATGCCCTGAGGGGACAAATTAGCCTTACTACATTCTTTCCTGCCCACTAATTATACAGTTGCTAGGAAACTGGCCCATAGGGCCAGGACAGAACTGTTTGTAGTCTTGCTGCCCAAAGTGGACCAACCATTTCAAAAGTCAGTTTCCATTTCACAATCACGTAACACCAAAGCATATAAGTCCCTGCTTGCGGTTTTGCCCCATAAAAACCTTGCTTCCCTAGATCTCAGGGCTACATTCCTCTCCTGCATCCATAGGATGTTTGTGTCCCATGTCCGTACATGTATACAATTTTAAAAACCTCATGTATTCTTAGCAGAGTGTATCCCTGGTCTTTTAGGGTTCCTGAACTGGGCATAACAGTTTCACTCTGAATAAGACCATTAGTAATTTATAAACATCTCCCAATGACAAGAAACACTTGTAGCCGCAGAAAACAACCAAAAACCTACAATCCCCTTAAAGAATATAGGACATCATTCTCATTGATTTCTTCTAGCTGACATTTTGGACATACAGAAATCCTGTTGGGGACCCAAAGAAAACTGGGAAAATGTTTAATTAAGTAAGCAATATTTGTGGTCAGTCTTTGAATGTTGAGAAAATAATAAGAGTTAATAAAAGTCCTATTTAGATCAGTCTAAATTGCTGGACAAATTAAGATTTGTAGCTTTCTTCAAAGCTCTCTTGGGAACAAGTCATGATGAAAAACAGCAATTGAAGCAGTTGAGGCAGGAACAAGCAGAATTCTGGAACATGCAAGATACAGAAACAGATGTGTCAATGTCTCAGCATGCTGGAAGGAGGATTCTGTCAGGTTTGGTCCAGCATCTCCAGTATTCACTCCTTTTGTTCTTCAAACATATAATTTCTCACAAGTATAACACAGTTCTAAAATTATAAATGTATGAGATGTTCAGAATGAAATTAAACTGTAAACCAATTTTATCAATGCCAATTAAAAGAATGGCATAATAAATATTGAGGCTATTATAGCCAAGGAATTGTTGGCCATGCACTGCTGAAATTCCGCTAGAGACCTTTTATGTCTCAGTCAGT
>JAEOAE010002589.1:0-37990 GCA_036365155.1 Meriones psammophilus | reverse complement strand
GGTTCATGATGGAGGCGCATTAGCTGCTCTAAAAGATCTAAAGTACGCGCCTGTATGCTGTTGAGGATAGTTCTGGTGATTGAAGATGGTCTTTGATTTCTGCTGCGGCGGGCATTGCACGGGAACACGCGGCGTTGCTCAGCGTTGTTGCAGGCAGTATGACCCTTTACTCTTTTTTGCAGACGAGAAGCTGAACAGTAGATATTACTTGGTAATCCTTCGTATCCTCGCAGATTGAATGGGGAACATGTGAAAGACCTCATCAAGGCAGTGAATGCCTACAGGTTCTTTTCTACGAAATTGAAAAGTTGAAAGAGACTACCTCTTCTCTAGAGGAAAACAAAGACTATAGCACACGATGGTAGTCTTCACAGGTCTTCTAAGCTTTTTCATTTCTTGCTGTCCTGTATGTTGCAACATATCTTCTAGATTTGCTTTTCCTCTCCTCCTCAACTCTTCAGAAGTCTGCTGTTCTTCACTAAATGGGTGTCTTTCTTTTTTCTCTTTGGTGCCATTCAAAAAGCTTCCACTCTTGCCTGTTTGCTGCATATCTGTTGCGTTTCACTGGCCTTTTTACTGCTTCTCTCTGCCTCTCGCAGGATCACAGACAGCCATAGACAAGAAATATATAGGTGAATTTATGCCTGGGCTCTGTTCCTCCGGTTGTTCCATACTAGTGGACAGAGAGATGGAAAAATAATTCAAACGAAAGTGTTATGTACATCCTTGTATTAGAAGATAGTCTGAACAGACGAACTCTGCAGCAACCTCAAGGCATTACATCAACGCCAAAGAAGTCAGACAGTGGCGCCCTGGTGTACATCTATGAGAAAGAAGAGACATCGGCATTGAGTCGGCGGTCTTCACGAACATATGTCTATATATACATTATAATAGGAAACGCATTTCTTCTATCGTTCGCTATCTTCCCCTTCTATATACTTATATCATTGAATGATATATATCCCCTCGATGTCGTAACACGTATATCGTTTTGCGTGTTAACGTGCGGCTGAACATTGTCTGAAAGGAGAAGAAGGACGCCTCAGGTTAACTGCTCTCAGCAAGGAGAGGAAGATGTCAGTGGTGTTTGGAAGAAATAAATCTTTTCTGTATATCGGCTATTTATTACTTTTCGTCTTTCTTCTTCTCTTCATTGTCTTTCTCTTGTTTGTCTTCCACTAAATGTCCCTCTACTGCTCTTCGTTCCCACCGACTGCTATTCCTGCCTGCTCCTCCTGTCGCTTTCTCTTTTTCGTCTTTGTCTCGTTGAGCAGATAGATCTTATAAAGCAGCAGCGGTCTTTTGAGGTTCCTTTTTTTGTACACCGCTCCACGTGTAGATGTCGATATAACTCGTGTATCCAACGTGGCCCACACGTCTCGAGTATACATATATATATATATATATATATATATGTAACCGTATAATGTAGAACCTTCATCCGCGTAAAACAGCGTGAATGTGCTTCTTTTATAAATTGCCTGTTTCTATTTTCCCCTCAATAGGTTCATGTGGGCTTTCTTCCGCAGCTTCTTTTTGTTGCTCTCCCGTTAGAATGTTCCTTCCTCCTCCATTGTCCCTGTTAATCTTTTCTCTGGTCTCTATTTTACTCTTCTTTCTGCACAATTTATTTTTTTTTTTCAGCGCAACCTGAAACTAGGAAACAAGAAATTGAATTTCAACTTTGCAAAGAAGGAGAGCGACTGACGAAGGTTTGTGTATAATACAATAACTCCGTTTGGATCCTCTTGCGCATGCCTGTGCTGCTCGATGATAGCGCAGTAGCAGCACTGCAGCCTCCTTTCGTTTGGCTCGGAGGAGGAGAAGAAACTCTGAAAGTGGTTTTGCCTTTGAGTGAGCTGCAACGGGTGTTTGAGCCTCTCGTTGGAAACGTCACGTTCGGAACGTAGTCCCAAGCCAAAGAAAAAGAAAGACGAGAAAGAGAGAACAAAACAAACGTCGAGGACATGGGAAAAGAAGAAAAGTAAGGTGATGAAGACAAAGATTTGTCCTGAAAGTCTGAAGACTAGGTGGATACGCCAGCGACAGCAGCAGAAATATTTAAGACGAAAACATCAGAGAAAGCAGAGAAGCAGCAGAAACACTGTCAAGGAAGCGGAACGCCAATCAGCCTCATCAAGAAGCCATAAGAAGGAAGAAACCAGCAGAGGCATAGCAGTAAAAGAAAGAAAAGAAGGAGCTGGACAGCAGCAGAGATCCAAAGCAATCTTAGCACAGAGTGAGGGGAAGAAACTTTGCTGTAAACAGAGGACACGCACTCACACTAGTAGAAGTAATTAAAAGTCTCCGACGACTCAGTGAACACAGATGGATGTACAGGGGCTTTCATCTCATCATCCTTAGAAACTGTTCACATACTGACCTGCTGCTACCTTTCTTCGAAAGAAAGAAGTGCGATAAACGGACGTTCTCACATGTATGAACAGATATATCTCTACGTTTTTTCCATACCCGTGAAACATTTTGTTCGTCGATCTGCGGTTATTTTTCTCGTTTTTTGAAAAGGAGAGGATCTGTGTGTGTCTCACTGCGTCTGCACGTGAGGTAAACGCACGCAATCAGTGTCAGCTTCGTTGATTTTGTTGCCTTGGCGTGCGTCACTATTTTCTTTCCACATTTTATACATACCGTACTAATGACGGGCCCGTGGCTACCTGAGCCTACAACACTGTGGAAGATTCTCTTCTCCTCATTCTTTATATGCATATATACGTACAGGATAGAGCATGAGATCTTGCTGAGTCCTTCACGTGTGTACTGCTATTATGAATCCTATAGACTCAATAAGTGCACCAAGCGGTTAGTATATATCTGCGGAAAAAAGGTTTCAGAGAAAACTGGTGGAAGCTGTGCTACTCACTTCACCATTGTTTACCATACTTGTTGAAATGCGTATATATATATATATATATATATATATATATATATCCACACCTTAGCGCATCGGCATTTATGTTGATGTGTGTGTACGTGTGTGTGTGTGTGTGTTCACGTATTATACGCACATGCACGCAGCTTACGTGGTCGTTTGTGTCAAGGTACAGGACCTTGTGTCTGTTCTGCTGAAGTAAGTCAAAGTGTGCCTGTCTACGATTGAAACACTTCCAGGCGAGGACGGGAGAGAGTAGAGGACAAAACTGGGTTGTTTTTTTGTAATTCCGGTCTGCTGGAATGGACGTCCGTAATCAAAACAGCGTTGGCTGGAGACAGAAGGCGGTTTACGCGTACCAGAGACGCATCGATTGCTTTGTCAACCTTGGCGCGTTAAAATGCAAAGCTGATAACTTTCGGTCTCCTGTATGGCACTTTGTAAAGATGCTACGTAGGCTGGTAATGGTGAATTTGCTATTGTGTTTTGATACAGTCGCGCCGCACTAGGCGGCTGGTTTGCAAATTCATTTGAAGTTAACGCACGTGGACACGTTACGACGCTCACATACGGCCCGTACGCGCCGTGTAGTAGCTTGTGCGTGTGTATACTCGTGTATCAATTTAAAGCAGACAATGGAGTTATCATTTCATATGCGCACACGCCTTCCTTATTACAAACAATAACACGCACGAGACGCGTATTCACGTTGGCAAGGTTTAAATGCCGAAGATGTCAGCTGAAGGGTCTAAATGTTGCCGAGGTTGAAGTGTACAAATCCGTAACGCAGGTAAAAGCCCACGAGGTGCTGGTTATCCTTGTGCACCACGTCGCGAGTTATTCATTGGAATGAATCTTTACAGATTAATTCCTATGATCTCAAACTCAGTCGTTTCTCGCTCCGCACGTACACAGGTCCACACTCGTAGAACTCTTTGAGGGCATCCGGCAACATGCATCTGAAGTGATTGCGGAAGTTTTATTATTTTATGGCGTCACCACAGAGTGTCCGCAGAGACGCTCTGGTACAGACAGTGTGATATGGTAGACTTGCCCAGATCTCTACGGTGCTGCGAGAATAGTCACATGGGTAATCCAGCCTGTAACATACAGCTAAGCGGTGGCTCATCCTCTAACCGCGGGCTTAAATGCGTTGTAGACGCACATGCAGAAAGAGAGAGGTGAGGTGAGACAAAGTATCGAACCGGGTGTATGTACACTCCACGTTCAGTTAGATACGCGCGTGTGGCGGGAAAGCCCTACAAACATCTGAGGTGTAAAGAACTTCTAAAGTTCTTTACGGTTTTATGGCACAGTTCTCCCGAAATCAGTCAACATCACAGACAAAATCAGTTCATCGCTGACATCTGCTATGAAAGAGACACCGAAGGACCTCGTAGTCTGTCTAGCTTACGCCTTTGAAGAAGAGTAGTGCCTACCTGTGCAGTGCAGATATAGTCGGGTTCAAGCTGCAACCACTGCGTGGGCAACTCTTGCGATATGGTTCGTCATCATTGGTGAAAGTGCGAATGAAAGGTTGATGCCGTGAATAACATGGTAATTGTATTAAGACTGACGTTATGAAAAAGAAGGGCCAGCTAAGGCGTGGAGTGACGTGTGCCCTATGAGTTCTTACATAGGCATTGGATAGAAGTATGCAAATACGTTTTCTTTATAGGAAGAGCAATTGGAAGCATCTGCAGCGAATATACGTGCATGTACACCTGCGTATCTCCTATGTATATATGTCTGTAAAAAATATATAATTCCTATAAAATGAGATAGATTATAGGTACGAAAATCAAATTATAAAATGATTTTACGTGCACGTGATAGAGTAAAGTCACAAATGTATGACTCTCCGACAGTAAAAGCTTATGGATGTGAAATCACGCTTTGATGCGAGACCGCACACGTCTCTACATGTGGTCTATGAAGCGCTAACAAATCTGTGAAATCTGCAATTCTAGGAGAGCCGAGAGACGAGTCAGACGCTTCTCTGAGGGATATTGTGCCACTATGAATGATACAAAGATAGGAATGCGCGCGAGTCACGACCTTGTCATGTTAATATGCGCGCGTAACGCAGGACAGAAACATGTTCGGACAGCGATGCTATAAGTGTGAGAATAGTACGAACAATAGTTGTAGTGAAGCATAACTGGTTTTTATTCTTTCCGATGAGAGTGAATCCAGCCGCAGACGGTGTGCTGCTCCGACTGGCCGCGGCAACCACCTTCTGACTGTGTGTAAAAAATTCTTTCTCCAGCTTAGATTGGGACAAACTGGTTTTGCCCGCTCACTTTCATTGCTTCTCACTTGTACACAACGAAAGCTGAATGTACAACCAAGGACGATCTCACTATTGATGAAAATAGATTTTTCAAGCGTGTCGGGCATTTTCTTCCTTTTGAGTGCGAGGGGGCAGTAACGGACAAACTGTTGCGTGAGAGTTAGAGACGTGGCTTTCCTGTGTATATCTGGATGCTGGTGCAAGTATTGTGCGGCGCGTGTCTATAAAACTAGGGGACACAGTTAGTGGACACATTTGATACTGAAAATGAACTACTAGAAATCCTGGATGCATTGCGGCAGAAACAATATTCAGTACATAACAGAGTTTATTGCACAGCCATTAGATATCTTTTCTAAAGAATTTCTTTCATCTTCCCGCGGTGTTAACCCCCCTTCGTTCAGGGAAGCGCACACACACACCCACACAGACACACACCACGCACACGGATGAAGAGCACATGCAATACATGCATCGTGGGCCGATCCTTTAAGAGTCACTTTATCCATTATTCCACAAGATGAAAGTCAAGAGATTGGAGATCCCTTCAAGATCCTTCCTTGTCTTCGTATCTCGTGGTTGCGCCAGTGTCTGCCGCCACTGAGCCCTCGCGCGTAGTAGTCACAGACACGACGTGACATGTCAACACACAGACATGTATAAGTTTACGTCTCGCCGTTTTATATGAATCAATCCTCCTGTGTCTTTTGACATGCGTGTGTTATCACGCAGGCCGCCTGAATGTTTACTCTCAGCTAGCACACACACTGATACCTTCCTTACGTCAGTCGTCCGTTTGTCCGTCTACATATGTCTCCCATTAAGACGGGTAGCTACAATCCTGCAGACGCGTGTGCCCGCGGGAAAGAGACTTCATACATATAGGCAGGATGGATTTATGGGTTTTTCCCATCTTTCGTGTACCTCCTGCTCGCTTGTCTCCCCCGGCCATTACACCATAGCTAGCCGCCACGTGCGTAACCATGGAAAGCCGCATTCACTCCAGTAGCGCTCACCCCGATATACAGGTGCAAGCGTGAGACATCTGTATGCACGGAACAGGTGTACACTGCGTAAAATGACAGAAATCGTCTCAGAATGACGGGCAGAAACTACAAACGCACAAACATACCGCGTTATTACTCTAGTCGACGTCTTTCCTCCATCTTTCTATCTCCTCATCTGTCCGAACTTGTACAATTACACCTGGATTTCAATTGTGTATCAGCTTTTAGATGTTTCATTTCTAACTTGCTACGTGTATTAATGGACGTATCTACTGGGTAAGGAATGTCGTGGAAATCACGGTACTCTGGTCGCCCTTGCGAGTTCCTTGGCCCCGACAAATCTGCTCAACTCCTGCTGTCGATGTACAAAAGAGTTCCTGTAGAAGCTGCACTATATGTTATAGACCTACGTGAGGAACCGCTTATTTATAAGCAATATATTCACTGGTGGTACATTCATATTTATATATATATATATATACATATATATATATATATACATATATATATAGAGAGAGAGAAAGCTATATATATATATATATATATATATATATGATATTGATAAGACTGATATATGTGTGAAAAAGAGTTTCGTAGGTTTTTCTTTGTCCCGCTGCGCGATGAAGTTCCTGATAATCGTTGAGTAGTCCGTGCAGAGACACGTGCAGAGGTCACGCGCTCATGGCGGCGTTAGTCAGAGAAAGCCCACCACGAAAATGTATTTAGAACCATGTATCTACGCATCTAAAGTGGCAGCGCTCATTCCACTTCAACATTTCTCCTTTTCCTCTCTTGAGCTTGAAGTTGGGTTGTCCGCGACACCGCTGGTAGATCTGTTGCAGTATTGAACCGTATACCTACACCGATTTCTCTGTCTCGGTGAAGTTATACTATCTGGAAGTTCTCCCGTTTCTTCGAAACATCTGCAAATATGTGTGTATCTGTTCGTTATACGATGTACGTGTCATTCTACCGAAGATATTGTACGCTTCTGCCTGCACATCACGTATATACACATATATTTGAAAGTTAGCATGATGACGCCAGTTCATTTGAAAGTGGACGATAAAGCCCACCTCATTTCGCTTTCCAAAGCGAGTTGGACTCTGAAGAAGAAAAAGAAAAGCTTTTTTCGTTATTCTCTGAAGTCACTGCTAGTACCCTTGGCTATTCCTTCTTCTTGTTCTTCCGCGTGTTTCCGCTAGTTGTGAATGACAGTTCGATGGGGTGCTCTTAGGTGAGCTGTTGAATTCTGCTGCTGGTTCCGCTGCTTTTAAATGATGAAGCGTTTCGCTTTCGCAGCGTTTTCGCACGGAGAGCTGCAGCCTGGTTGCTGTGGTTGATTTGTTTCGTCTTCCGGTTCTGTATTCTTCTTTTTCTCTTCTCCTCCTTACCTCCCATTTTTTCTTTCTCTCCGTTCTCTTCTCTCTGTTCTTCACCTCACGCACACAAGTCTCTTACCCTTCTGCTGAGGTTTGTGCTGCTCTGCGGCCTCTGCTGACGCTGCTCCGTTTGCTGATGATGTTGCCTCGGCTGCTTCTGGGCTGCCTCTTTTCCTTTTCGTGGAGAAGACACGTGCACTTCCGTAGTTTTTGCTTCCCTCCTTCCCTCCTGCTCTCTCACCCGCCAGGACCAACAGAAGAAGCTGCAGCATCGAGGCGGCAAAGGCACGCCTCCTACGTGCAGTCCTGCTGCACCAGAGAAGCTGCGATTTCTGCTGCTGCCTTTGCTGCTTGAATGCTGCTGCTCTTCTTTCCCTTGGTTGCTGGGTAATAAAACTTCCGGCACTCCTTTTCCTTCAACAGGTGCTCGTCAGACCCACATAGCATCACCTGCGATACAACTAATACTACTACTAGCAGCAGCACGAAGGATTTAAACAGCGGGCTGTGCTGCAGCAGCAGCACTAACGGTAGTAACCGCAGCAACTTCTCGCCAGCTCTGCTTACAGACTCCGCGTCTTCCCGCCATGGAGTTTCTCCATCCGTTCTGCTTGTTTCTCACGTCTTCTCTACTCCTTCTTCTTTCTCTCTTCCGTTCAGCTGCTCTTTACCGCCCCCCGTTGCAAACATGTTCTACAACAGTATCACCGATGTGGCGGGTTTGCTGCTGCTCGAGCTTCTGTGCTGCTGCTGTTACACGCTGTTCGTTTGTGTACCGGTGCGCCGGGCATACGTCTCCGAAATCAGCGATGGCAGAACTCCGACAACAGCAGCAGCAGCAGAAGCGACAGTAGCCCCAAATCGCGCCGAAGCAACAGCAACAACATCAGCAGACGTGCCTTTCTACGTGTAAATGGTGAAGGTGGTATGCAATCTCCAGCCGGTGTATCTCCGGCAGCAACAGCAACACCGAGAGCGAGACACACACAAGCAGCAGGAGTAGCAGCAATCTCGAGACTGGCGACACTATCAGCAGCAACAGCAGCTAAAATTGTGCCAATACAGGAAAGTGAAGAAAGGCCAAAATGCTGGCAGGACCCGTCATTGGGCACAATATCGAAACTTGACAGCCGCAATAGTTGTCGAAGCGGCAAGAAAAGCTATTGCAGCAGCAGCAGCAGGACCGCGAGACGCAGCGCAGGGACATAACAGCAGCAACAGCGGCTCGAAGGACAGCGCAGACCTGCAACAAGCAACAGGGAAACGGAAAGAACAAGCATCCTACAGCTTCTTTGCACCACCTGCGCCCCCAGTGCTGCAGCAGGGCCGTCTGCCAACAGCCGCAGCAGGACCTTCTTCACATGATGCGGCAGGAACAGCAGCACCTGAAAGAGCAGCAGCACTCTGTCTCTGGACACACCTACGCTCACAGTACTTCCACAAGCAAAAAGCATCCACCAAAAGCAGCAGCAACCGCAACGCTAACGGCAAACATTTCAGCGACAGCGCACGCAAACCAGCAGCAAAATACCGATCAAGGGCAACAGCAGTAACGTCCGCAGGAAAGGAACAAGTGCTGCAGCAATACCGGCGAAAACGAAAGTCGCAGTAGCAGAAGACAACCCTGTTCCAGATACAACAACTCAAGAGGACTGGACGCAGCTGGAGGACCAGCACGAGCAGAGAAAAAGACAACAGAAGCCGCAGCAGGAGCAGCAAAACAGCAGTATGACCTGCAGATGATGAAAGAGATTCAGAGGAGAACCATCAGAAGATTTCTCAGCGTCCTGGAATATCGCGTAGACTGGGAACTGATCTCCACCGTCTCACAGCAATTCCTCAAGAGGCAACAGGTATCTCAACATACTCCTTTCTTCTCTCTCTTCAGCTACATATACAAGACCTTCATGTTGTTGACAACCCATCATAATACAACACACCGACACACCTCATTCATATATATATATATATATATATAGATTTGTTACCACTCCCCTTACGAAGAGACGCTGAAGCTACTTATACATATCCGTAGAGCATCGCCGATACATTCCTTTCTGTGGCTAGGTGTGCGTACACGTCCAGTAAAAGATCTGTGACTCTCTGATATCTCCTTTGGGAGAATCACACCTTATACGCGGGCTGCATCTCTATTTGTTTCGCGTCTGTCGCTCTCAATATACTGTATACACTTTGGTAGGTACCTGAAGTGTATTGCCCTTCTCTATGTGTTCTCGAACCTATATTCCTCCCCGTCAACACAAAGGAACACAGAGACAGTGCAGCGCTGAAAGAGAGAGGTGGTTCTTTTTCTTGGTAGTCCTCCGAGAAGGATATAGTTGCGCGGGCGTGGGTCGATGATAAACAAGCCAGAGTCTCTCACATCTCCAGTGAATTTCCCAGCGCTTTCTTCTCTTTTCCTTCATGTAGATCTGCTGGAGCCCTCTAAAATCATCTATGCCGCCTGTGCATGTTTTTACATAAACAAACAAGGACGAACAGCTTATCTCAGCCCCTCTGTGTTGCTCTTGAGAGTTCTGCGGTTGCGGATGCATGTCCGTCCTCATACTACCACCAGAAGCCTGCGCGTGCGATTTCCTTTTGCAACAAAAAGAAGGCTTCTCACTCCGTGTCGGGTGATAGAGTTGTCTCTCTCACAGAGCAGCATAACCTCCGCGCTGTAGGCCGATCTTTTTGCAAGTGGGCATCCATAGAGATTTACATAAAATAGCGCGGCCCTGTGTTCGCACGTCCTTCTCAGTATGAAGGCCTCGAGAGAGCTTAGTCTTTCTCGGATTGCATGGAACAATAGCCGGCGGCGATCTGCAGAACTGGAATTTGGAGAAACCATCCTGACTGCGTATACAGAAGTGTTTTATTTATTCAGTGTCTGCGTAGAGTCTCGAACAAACACAAGACTAAGATATGTGTGCGGGAGGATTGAAAATGTTTCTATAGTACTTGTAACTTCGCTAGTTGCTTCCCTAATTATGCGTGTCTGCAGGACCCTTGATTTTGGGTGGAGTGGTGGTGTCTTATCCTCAGCTGCTGCTGCGGCTGCTCCAGCCTCAAGTGCCTTCTCTCGTCTTTTCCTGCGGCGGCGCTCTGTGCCGCTGGATTGCTGTGCTGCTGCTTCCTTTTCAGCGGCAGCAGCAGACCACTCAGACATTGCCGGTGCCTGCGGCAGTGAAGGAAGAGAAGAAGGATCATCAGCAGCAGCTGAGAACAGGAGCCCGGCAAAGCGCAGCAGCAGCGCCAGCCACAGGAGGAGCACCGCTGTCACCTCAATGCCTACCACAGACAGGCGCAACAAGAACTGAAGAAGAAGCAGCAGCAGCACCGGCAAGCTCATGTAAAGCAGGTAGGACACGACGAGGACCTGCTGCAAAAGCACAAGTCAAAGAATATCAGCAGCAGCGGAGAGCACCGCAACAGAAAGATGTGGATGCTGGTGCTTTGTCGCTGCGGTGTCCTGGCGTCTCGAGCGCCGCACGTATCAAGACTGAAACAACAGCAGCACAAGAAAGAGACGACAATGAGGACTCATATGATAAGGGCAGTGGGAGCTTCTGCGGCAGGCCATTGCAGGTCTTGTTGCTGCTGCTAATGCAGCGTCCCACTGCTACTGCTGCATGCATGTGGTGGTGCGGTATATCGTCCTCAAGAGTTTCTCAGCCACCGTTCTACAAAGCTTCTTTCCCTCTGCGCTTCCCCCACAAACTGCTGCTGCTGCAGCACGACAAGCAGCTGCTATCCTCTTCCCCTATCCCGCCCTACCACATTCTGCTGCTTCTTCGTCTCTGTTACATGCAAAAACGAAAGACTCTGTTGGCCTCCCAAGTCTCCTCATGCTCTTCCCTCCCTCGTGCTGACTCCTGCAGTTGCGTCTGATGCTGGTACGGTAGCTGCTGTTGCTGATGTGATTGTTCCTACTATCGCTGCTGCTACTGTGAGTGCTGCTGCTGCTGTCTCTGCTGCTGGCGCGACTGGTGCTACTGACTCTGGTGCTGCTGTGGCTGCTGCTCTTGTGACGATGGAGGTACCTCTTCTTCTGAGGCAGTGAGAATGCATGTCGTTCCTGCTGGCGATCTCTTCACTGGTGCTCACGGCTTTCTTCTTCTTCGTCTTCCTGTTGTCTCTCGTGTTTCTCTTGCTGCGGCCTCTCCTTCTGATAGTCACAGGGGAGTTGTCCTGCAGCAGTGCCTGCCGTAGGTGTGATAGCTCATTCGGACGGAGATGCAGTTTTACGCGCAATCAGTGACGCGCTGCTGGGAGCAACAGCAGCAGGTGACATCGGACAGCACTTCCCTGATACAGATCCGGCCTTTCGTGGCGTTGACTCCTTTGTGTTTCGCCACATTGCCGCGAACAGACGACGACGGCTGGAACATTGCAAATGTTGATGTCTCCCCTTCACTTGGAAGCGGTGAAACTAGGTGCAGAAGAAAGTTACATATGCGCGAAAATATCGTCCGAGCCTTGCAACTGGACGAACAATTTCTCCGGCAGGAGAGAGATGTCTCCAGGGCAAATAGAGATTATCAGTGGAGCAACAGGAGCAGCAGAACGACGCAGAGTCTCAACGAGAGCTTCAAGAGGAAGACCAGCAGCAGCAGACACCAACACAGCAGCAGCAGACACCAACACAGCAGCAGCAGGCACAAACACAGCAGCATGAGCAAGAAGAGGAAAAAGAAGGAGGAACGGAAACACAAATATCAATATTCAGCAGCAAAAGATGTACACAGGAAATATGGAACAGCGATGGCAGCAAGAGAGAAAGAACAGAAGGAGACACAGGCTGAAGGCAGAAGACAGAGCAAAAATCAGGTGCTCCAGAATCTGAGAATGAAACGCAGAAACAGGAGACTGGAGAGGAAATAGCACGAAAAGGTGCTTTCCTCACTGCCATGGAACGCGTCAATATCAAAGCCAAAACAGGAGAACGTCTCGGGTTGTTGGACGATGTGAAGCTGTTGAATGTTTTGCCGTTGTCACGCTCTGCAAAGATACACCTATCACTGAACTGAGTTGAATCACTGTCCTTGTCGAGACGTTGGCGTAAACAATGTGAACAAGAGAAACTTTTTTCATTTGTTCTTGTCTGAAGTGTTTGAATGAGAAGGAAACACGAAAGAAACGTAGAGACACATGCTCAAACGGATCGACCGTCACTTCTACATGGGTGAAATGTTTGAGCAAGAGAAACACAGGTGTGACAATGGAGAATTATCTTCTCAAGAAACGTAAATCACGCGTCTCATAATGGGAGACGAATGGACAAAACGAGTTTCATAATAATATATACAGAAGGCACAGATTGAACATGGCAACCTTGTGTGTACGGCGATCAAAGAGAAAAATACACGCGAGATGATAATGTTTCGTGAATCCGCTACGAACATAAGCGTATGCCTTGTTAGAGTGCACAAGTATTTATAGATATATCTGGACGGCAAAGTGAGTCTTTGGACACTTTCTTCTTTTTCTTTTTTGCTCAACTTCTCTTTTTTCCGGTATAGCGGTGCACAACGGCCATTGCTGATGGTGGACAGGTCCAAGTAGTGACACAACCGCGCACAAGCAATACTGCCCTGGAGAAACCTTAAGAAGGAAAGGAACGACGAGAAGAGAGAACAAAGAACGGAAGAATAACACGGCAGAAGAAATAAAGCAAAGAAGAGGTAAAACTTATTAAGCAACGCGACGATGGCAGCAGCCGGGTAAGCTTTGCGCGTGAAGCCGTGCGACGTCCAGCGCGGCTCTCTTTGTGAAAGGAAAACTACAGACAGAAAAGCGGTAAAACAAGGAAGCAAAAAGTGCCAAGGTGATGGGAAAGAAGCTGGAGACGAAGAGGAAAGCGGAGCAACGGGGGAAAAACATGAGGCGAATGGAAAAAGAGGAGAAGAGAAAGCAAAGCCAGGGTGTAGAACTTGATGAAAAGGGAAAGAGACAAACAAGGGAAGAAGAAAGAATTAAGACAGAAACTGAAGACTCCCAAAGTATGACTACGGCGAACAGGGGATGGTTGCTTTACAGGAGGACACGATTTTTTGCAAGGGAAGAGACAAACAGGAAAAGCAGTAGGAGAATGGTAAGATGGAAAGATCAGAAGAAAAGAACAAAGCAGAAGGGAGAACCGCGTGAAACAGAAGAAGAAGGAGAAGAATTAGTGAGGAACAGGAAGAAGATGACACAATTAGTAGTCACAGGTGAAGAACCGCCAACGGCAGGAAAAGCCGCTGAAGGAAAAGGAAAAACAAATAGGTTATTACGAAATAGGAGGAGGCAGTACAAAGAGATGTGCTAACGAGCAGGGACGCGAACTTGAAATTAAATAAGGGACTTCTTTCTTTCAAGAAAGCGAGAAACCAGTGGTTGCTGAGACGCTTCAAACAAACAATTCATAGAGGTACGTTTACAAAGATACTTGAAGCATACTCAGGTATGTGGGTACGTTGAATACAAGATGAGAAGTAAGAGGACGGAGCAAAAAACAGGAGCACTCTGCAGAAGAGGTCGAAAATAATCAGCTGGTACGTGTAGGTTCGTGCGTTTGCATCAGCCGGACGGCAAAAAATAAAGGACGCTCTCTTGACACGAGAGCAGACTCGTTTCTGAATATATACTACGGACATAGAGGCTTCTGTGGCTCTGCCGAGCGTCTTGGTAGAGTACTGCACATGTTAACGGTCTAGAATCCCAGATATCATTACTTTAGATATGAGGAGAAGACTACGCAAGCTCCTTACACGGAAGTAGCGTGTGCAAAGAGATACGCCGCTGCCTTTTCCGCTTTACAACACGTAAGGATATTTCTGTATTTCGTCCCTACGCTTCTGTAGACACGCATCCGTATATAGCTTCTTCGATGGCTCACGTACATTACCTTGGCAACCCATGTCCAATACTGTTCTGAATGCGTCTCCACAGAAACCTGGTTATATATATATATATATATATATGTTTAGTTTGTTCGGATGCAGGGAAGGAAGTGTCCTCTACCGTGGTAGGCGGCATGTGTACATATGTCTGATATCTGGTATCAGTTGGGCTATGTATCCTTTACAGAGTAGTAGTGATATGACATTGAATATGGAGTCCTAGACTAGATCGTTATTATTCTGGAACCTTTTTTCTCGTCGCGGACTTTATGGGAAGAGCCATCGACTTTCCACTCTCTTGAATTCAACTTTGTATAAAGAAGAAGATACATGTATACGGCGGACGTGCGTCTTGGCCCTTCAGCTCAGGTGTATACTAGTGACGGCTCTGTACTTTCTGCTGCTTTTTTCAATAGCCTTAAATACGGGAATCATAAAAATGATGTAGGACGCAACAACTTCTTGAAATCCCGTAAAGAGCCGGACATATAGGCGACCTCTGTATATATACACAGAGAAACGCAGATATGTATATTATATATATACACGCAGGATTATACTCGAACATCTATATACTACAGGCTCGCACGCATTCACGCCGACGTGGCAGTCACGTCGCTCCTGTTTACATGTATACAGAAGAGCAGAAGTACAACCATGTAACCTTATTCCCATACGCATACCTCCTATATTCATTCACACTGAACATATGTGAAAAAGGACACAACTACACATTTATATATGTATATATCTTATATGTACATATAGATCTACGTACGCACACAATACCTGCAGGCGTGTGGATGTGCGTCCGCGCATATGTATATGTGTGTATATATATACCCATGCTGCTTTGAGAGCACGTCCACCCTGGCTCGTTCTAGCCAGCACGTTTCTGCGGCAGTGCGTCCCTCGTCTCCCAGTTCGGTTGCAGCAACATCGCTTTGTGATGTGGGTGTTGCTGCCACTTGCTGCCTGCCTCTTGGCCTGGTGTAGTAGTTGCTCCTTCCAACCGTTGCGACTGCTGAGGGCGAAGCAGTTCTTTCTGCTATGCCTATTCTCCAGAGGACGTGACGTTCGACTACTGGTTTCTCTCCTTTCTCTCGCGAATAAACCAGCATCCTGGCGGTGTCAAAGGACTAGTAACAGCTCCAGCACACGTGGAAAAGTGCAGAGTAATACGACTGGCAGTCTCTTTCTTGAGAGGAGCAACAGAACTGCTAGAATATTTTCACTATGATGCATCTTCACGGTCCTGACAGCACCAGAGTTCCATGCGATACAACAGCTTCATACGGTTGCTGCAATTATTAAGCCTCTTCACAGCTACTTCTGTGGGTCGAGAGCTTCAGAAGTGTCCTTTCCTCCTCAGCACCTTCTGTGTGTAAACCATCAGCAGTAATGATTCTTGTTCAATGGATTCTTCTTTTGCTTAGAGTGTTCGGGATATATACAATTCAAATACTAGTGCGCTCAGTACAGTGATGGAAGCAACAAGAGAGCGCATCTCATGTAGAGCAGCAGCCGGTGTGTTTCCGCCTATTCTCTATCAAGGTCAAATGTATGGCAAGCACATGTGTAGAAGAAGAACTGCTGCCGCAGGGGTAATCACTGTTACTGAACGGCAGCATCTATACCTCAACAACGGCAACGTACGCCCCAACCAGTACTCTTCAAATATGGACACACCAGCCTCAATATAACGCGCACCAGCTGCGCGGCGCGTGAGTGCTCTCTTGCCAGGTGCGTATACCATCATAAAAAGACGTGTTTGTCTCTCTGACTATTTCATAGCACTGGTACTATATGTGTACATCTAATTGCTTATTTTTCCTCGTCTCCTACCACCCTCTTGCTCTCTACAAGCGTAGGGTGAGGCGCTTGACTAGTGCAGACATCCCTGGTTCCAATGTGATACAACAAGATCTATCTACATATGTCTTTTTCTCTATCCCACCTATGTCTCTTTTCTACTTATTTCTCTCTCTCTATCTATGTATGTCTTTCTCTCTATCTACCTACGTCTTTCTCTCTATCTAACTATGTCCTCTCTTTCTCTTTTATCTCCTCCTTTATAAGAGCCTGACGAAGGTTGACTGATTACACAGGCTCACGACAGAATGTCACATACCTGGATCTCTTTGCTTCGTTCTCCCCTGTATCCCTCTTAGATTCCTTTAGGGAGTATACACGTATGGAGAACAGCAAAGAAGAAGGAAGAACCACAGAGTTCCTCTTCTGCAATGGAGAAGGCCGTTCCTCCTGTTCCCGCTTACACACTTGCAACAGGGGAACAAATTCAAAACGTAAATGCTGCTAGAAGGAGATAGATGAACTCCGCCAGATCCTCCTCCTCTGAAAAGCAGCATTTAAAAACCGTATCCCCAGCTTCACGGCAGCTAATATGGGACGCCAGCGACAAGAAGAGCTATTTCTGCTGCTATGTTGCTGTCTCTGATGGCTGATTTGCTGTTGCTGCTGCTGCTGCGATCGCCACCACTGCTAGAGATCTTTGAAGATCAGTTTGATGGTGCTGCAGCAGTAGCAGCAGTGTTGACTGCGTCCTCAGAGCTGCTGTGTACAAGTATTGACGAAGTGCTCTGCCATCGCAGTAGCAGCAGCAGCAGCAATAGCAGCAGCAGGAGCAGCAGCGATAGCAGCAGCAGTAGCAACAATAGCAGCGGCCGTTGCAGCAGCAGTCGCAGCAGCAGTCGCAGCAATAGCAAATAGCAGCAGCAATAGCAGCAGCAAAGAAACAGCACTGCAGCACTAGCAGCAGCACTGAGCAGCAGCAGCTAGCTGGCAGCAGCAAGAAGCAGCAGCACTAGCAGTGGCGGCAGCCCAGCAACAGCAGTTCCAGCAGTCAGCAACAACTGCAGCATTCGCAGCAGGACATCAAGGCCAACAGCAACCGGTGGTTTCAAGACAGCGCGTCGATCGGCGAGGCACATCTCTGTTGCATTAATCAGTGACGCTTTGATCTTTGCACATGGAATTGCCTTTTTTCATGAATTCGCCGTTTCTTTCTGGATGCAGAAAGGAAAGCTTTCCTTTTGCACGGTCTCCAAACAGCATTGGTTTTCCATTGTCTGGAAGTTTTGTTTGAAGGAGGACACGGTGGAGGGTAGGCGAGTGTACAGACACCGAGCGACGAGCGCGCGGCGCACGGCAGTCGACGTTCTTTTTCCAGGTTTCAGCGATCAAATGAAAAGGTTTGGTTCTGGTCCCAGTGCACGTCGCAAACTTTTCGCTTTCCTCCAGCGCCGCCCTCCTTCGCTGCCCGTGACATCGCCTGCTGCTGCGTAAAGCAAAATGTGTGTAACTCCAGGAGGACAGAACCGAGGAACATTCCTTTCTTTTTCATTTTCACTGTCAACTGCTTCTTCCAGGTTCCTCTGAAAGGTGTTGACTTCTTTTCAGCCGGCTTTTCTTTTCGCAAAGATGCTCGTATGCCCCACCGGCGAAAGAACCGTCCTTCTGAGTTTAGGAAAATACCCGGCGCGATGTGAAGGCGGTGCAGATCCATTTTCTTTTTCTACTCATCCAACCGCAATTCAGCTTTTTTCTCCTCGCAGGGCTTCTCCTTCTTTCTTCCTCCCGACTGGACGTACCTTCACGCATCTCAGGCAGAAAAAGATTTCGCGGAAGAAATGGGCACTGCCTTCTTTGAAGAACAGAACTCGCTCACATGCGGAGAAACAGGATTTTTCGGAAGAGGCTAGAGGATGTCTTCGAAAAACAGAGGCCATTCTGTTTAACAGCAAAGAGTTGCCACTTTGCCACTTTCCTCTGTCCCCTGCGCCAGTAAATCGTTTTTCCGTTCACTCGAACACTCAGGAGGCTGCGTACTGGGAGGAGAGAGAGAGAAAAGAAGACGCGTGACGCATCCAGTGGAAAAGCAGACTCTGTGACACTAACAGGAAAGCTGACATCGTGTGTGTATTCTTCCTCTGAGAAATGTTTGAACACTTCCTTCTTCGTCTCCCGCGGCTGCAGCAGCGATGCTGAATATCCTTCCTCCGCAGCGGAGCTATACTCTTGAAATATGTGTCTGAGGAAACATCTGCATTGGAGGTAGAAGACCCTTGCCGTCCCTCTAACGCGAACTATCCACTTTTCGCTGCTGAAGAAGTCCGACAGAATATATGAAATTCTATAAATCGTCGAAAGAGACATTCTTTGCGAGTGGAAACATACAATCTTTGCTGCTTCAGCGTTTGAAAGAGACGTTCTTCTCCCTTCTCTGCTTCCCGGTGGTGGTTTGCTCGCCGCTTCTGCGCGAGAAGGCAGTTTATGTCGTCATAGTTTTTTCGATTTTTTGCATGCACTTCAGTGCAGCAGCTCCTCAGTTCTTCGGTGTGCGTCAGGTGAAACTTACTTTCTTTTGTTTTCCACTTCTCAGACAGCAGCAAGCGACAGGTCCGTTCACAGCAAGGAAGCAATGCACCGAGCAGCAGGAAACACAGCAGAGGAGACACAGGCAGCCTTTGCTGCTCCTGCTGCCCTTCTGCTGCATGAATGGCGACTTCGGTAGAAAATGCCACACAGCAGAGAGAACAGCAGCAGCAAGCCGAGGAGCCGCGGTGCCAACCACAGAAACAGCAGCAGCAGATGCAGCAACACCAGCAGCCGGAGGTGCAGCAACAAGGGCAGGGAGTGCAGCAGCAACGTAGCAGGAAGGGCGGCAGCAACTGCAGCAGGAAGGGCGGCAGCAACTGCAGCAGGAAGTGCAGCCGCAACAGCAGCAGAAAGTGCAACCGCAATAGCAGCAGGAGATGCAGCAAGAGCAGCAGTAGCCACAGAGGACGCGCAGTGGCGGCATCCGTGGAAAACGAACGAGCAGAAGATTCTTTTGCAGGGAAAGAAACTCGGAGAGAACTTCTTGTCACAGAGCCCCATGACCTAGTAGTAGCAGCAGGTTGGCCAGCAGCTGCTGCTCCTGTTGTCACCGACAGAGCAGCCGACACAGTAGCAGAAGAGAAACAGATACCTTCTGTTTTTTTGGCGTGCCTACGCTAGCAGCGCCAGACGAGACACCAACGTCTGAAGGTGCTTCAGTTGATGCGTTTCTTCCTTCTTGCTGCGGCTTCTCTGCTGCTGCTGCAGCGACTTTCACACTACGTGCAGTCTCGTGCAGCAGCATGCAGGAGACGAAGCACCAGCAGGAGACGCAGCAGCAGCAGGAGACGCAACAGCAACAGGAGATGCAACAGCAGCAGGAAACGCAGCAGCATCAGGAGACGCAGCAGCAGAGTAGTTGCGACGAGGAGACGAGACGCCAGAGAAGTGACCGATACCAGCAGCAGAAACACACGGCAGAGGGGAGCAGGCCTACACAGAGAGCGAATGCAACAACAGCAGCAGCACGAGCTCCACATTTCAAAATGTGTTGCCGCAGGCAGACGACTGCTGTGGAGCTGCAGTGAAAGAAGAAGAAAAACAGAGGAAGAACAGCAGCAGCACGGCATCCAAGTCAGTTGGAGCTTGGAGCGAGACTTCTGCAAAGACGAACAAAATAGCACGGCGCAGTTCGTGAGTCTTCTCTTTCGTCTATTGCCGTCACTTCCTTCAGCAGCACTGCAGCAGCAGCAGAGTTCACTGCAGCAGCGCCAGCAATGGAATCATTCAGAGGCAGCACCAACACCTCAAAAAGCAGCGTGCACGCCAGCAGCAATTTTACTCGCGGCGACAGAAGCAGCAGCAGCAGCTCGTACACCTCAATATAATGCGAAAGAGACGCAGGCTGAAGATGACGTTGACAAGATAGTACGAGGAGACAGTAGCAGCAGTTGCTGGTCAGCAAAGAATCTGCAGCACCGGCCGAAAGACTACCCACGCACTTGGCAATTAGCACCTGTGTTGGAAGTTTGCTGCTGCAGCAGAACGAGTAAAACAAACGAAGAAGCCTGTGATGTCAGCTCGTTCAAGAAATAATCTTGACGCTGCCCTCGCCACATCAGAACCTCCTTCGCATTACTTTTCTCCTGCAAACACGCGCTGGGCAGTGCCACCAGTACCACTACAGCTTCTTCTTTTCTTCTTGTCGCTCCAGTCCTTGCTCTTCTTCCCTCCTGGTCCTTTCACTGTTCTTCTCTTCGTGTCTCCTCTTCAGCCTCAGACGCTCCACCCGGGGCGAGGCCTGTGGGTTTCGACCACTGATGCAGACGCTGCTGCTGCTGCCACGACAGGCACTGCTGCTGCTGCAGCACCCTTCGTCTTCCTGCAACAGCAGCAGCAGGTCCCTCTCCTTGTCTTGCAAAGAGCAGGTCTTGCTGCTACAGCAGCAGGTCCCTCTTCCACAGCAGCAGGTCCACTGTCCTCTTCTTGCAGCAGCAGTTTCCTCTTCTTCAGCCTTTTTTTCTGTTGCTTCGTCCTCTTTGTCTCTCCCTTATTGTTCGTCTGTGCTTCTGCAGCTTCGTGTTTCTCTACCGCGCTTTCTTCTTCCTCCACTGTTGCTGCTCCTGATTCTGCTGCATCTGCTTCTGCTGCTTCTGCTTCTGCTGCCTGCTTGTCCTTCTTCATCTTCGTTCAGCGCATGCAACAAGAACGCCTGTATGCTGCAGCAGCAGCAGCTGATCGCTGCTCTCCCTCAATTGACACCCTCCTTTGTGACCCTTTATCCTCATCATTTCCTTCGCGCTACAGGTGTGCTCGACGCCTCTTCTTCTTCTTCTTCTTCTTCTTCTTCTTCTTCTTCTTCTTCTTCTTCTTCTTCTCCTGTTTCCTTCTGCTGCAGCGAGCAGTGCTGCTGCTGGGAGAAGTGCTGCAACACCAGCTGCTTCTGGTGCATCTTCTCTTCGAGCTTCTTCTTCTCCTTTGCACTCCCGCTTCTTCTCTTCTTCTCGCCTCCCACCGCCTCAGCATCTACTGATGCTGCTTGTTCTTCTCTTTGCTGCTGCTGCTGCACACCTTGCAGCAGCTCCACAGAAGAAGCTGAATCCCGAAGCAGCCAAGTGCAGAAGATATATCTTTCTTCAAAAGAGAAACACGCAGCAGAAGCCCCTACAGCAGCAGAAGCCTATAGCAGCAAATGCAGCAGCCGCAGCAGCAGCAAAGGAGGGGAACAGCAGCAGCAGCAGCAGAGAATACGACGTTTGATCTTATTTCACCTTTCTCTGCAACGGCGATACCTCTACGTGCAGTAGAGTCCCGGAAGGCAGTTTTCAACGCAGCAGCAGCAGCATCTTCTTGTCCTGCTGCCGTTACTGGAATACAGGCTTCAAACTGACCTTCTTCCGTCTTCGTCTCTTCCGGCTGCGCCAGGTCTTTCATCCCCTCCTGCTGCATGCGGTGGACCTTCTCCTGCTGATTACTACCCAAACCTGCTATTATCAGCTCCAGCTGCTATTACACTGCTCCGGCTGCTGCTACTGCTCTTGCTGCTCGACCTGTTGCTGCAACTTGTTCTTTTCTCCTCGTCGCCTCCCTCTGCTGGCGCTGCGGCTGCTGCCGCTGCTGCTTGTCTCCTGCTGCTGCTGCTTCGTCTCCTGCTGCTGCTGGTTCGTCTCCTACTGCTGCTTCTGCTGCAGCTGTTTCTTCGTCTTGCTGCGGCTGCTTCTGCTGCTGCAGGCTTTACTCCTGCTGCAGCTCCAGGCATCTGTTTCCAGCGTTTGCTTCTGCTGCTGCTGCCTCTCTCGCGGGAGAGCTTCCTCATCCCGGAGGAGATGTGTCATCTTCAATGTGGGGTTCCCTGCTGGGAGCTGCATCTATTCTGGAAGCAGAGACTTTGCTGCTGCAGCGTTCCTCCAGCGGGAACTGTTTCTTCTCTACGAAGATCCCTTCTGGTTCATCCTCCTTTGCATCCGCACGCGCCTCTTCCCAGCAGCAACTCCTGCATTGCTGCTCCTGCTGCTGCAGCTTCTGCTGCTGCTGCTGCTCCAGATTCTGCTGCTGCTGCAAGTTCTGCTGCTGTTCGTGCTGCAGCTTCTTTTCTTTTTCCGTTGCCGCAACTTGCGCAAGCGCCGCTGTTGGCAAACTTGCTGCTGCTGCTTTTTCGGCGTTGCTGCAACAGCAGCAGCAGGACGGCGAAGACCCAGTTTCCTGTATCTTCGTGCTGCCACAGGAGAGGCAGCAGAATGCTGCTGCGCGCTGATGCTGCCCTGTTCCACTGCTGCGGCTGCTGCCTGCAACCAAATGTCACCGCGAACGACGACAGCAGCTGCTTTCTTGGAGACGGCGTCAGCAGCAACCCAACAGCAAGCAGCAGCAGGAGCCACCTTCCACTGCAGCAGATCGCCCCACAACAGCGACTCTCTCGTATTACAATAACGACTCTCCTGCTGCTAACAAATATCTCTACCCCACCTCTGCTGCAACGCAACAACCACAGCCGCTGCTGCTGCCGCTGGTCTCCCTTCCACCGTCCACCCATCTCTGCGTCTGTTGCTGCTACGTCTGCTGGTGCAGCTGCTGAGCTGCTGCTGGGTTTGCTGCTGCTGCTGCTGGATCTGCTGTTGCTGTTGTGGATGAACGTTCCATAAGTTTAGGAGGTACAGAGGAAGAGAAGAAGAGGGGACGGATGATCCATATGCAGAGCTGAGGCTGCTGCGATCTGTCGCCTCTTGGTGTTTTAGCTGCTGCCATCAACAACGGCATTCTTCGCTCCGCGCAGCAACAGCAGTCGCAGCAGCAGCAAACACGAGGAAGAGAAGAAGGCGCAGCAGTAAACGCGGGAGTTGCAGCACACACAACAATGCATGCAGCAGCAGAAACAGCAGTGACAGCAGCAGCAGGAGAAAAGGAACATGATGAGATTATCATCGGCTGGAGAAACTGCTCCGAGAGAAAGTGGGGCTGCTGCGAACGTCTGCCTCCTGCACTGGCGACGCTGCTGCTCCAGGCCTTCCTTCCCTGCTGCTGGAAACGTTGTTTTCATCTCGTTGAACTCCGCTTCGCTGATTCTTCTTCAAGCTTCAGCAGCTGCGCCTACACGACAGCAGAGTTTGCAGCAGAACGGCAGCACCAGTAGGTGCAACAGCAATAGCAGGCGCAACAACAACAGCAGCAGCAGCAGGGGCTGCAGAAGGAGCAACAACTTCTAGCAGGAGCAAAGAAAAGCAACGATGTCAGCAGCAGCAGCAACTGGAGCACAAAGAGTATATGAAGCGGCTGTCCGACTGCCTGGCGGTGCCTTCTGCTGCATTGTTGTGGACTTCGGCTGCTGCTGATCCTGCTGCTGGTCTGCTTTTTCTTCTTCAGACTTTCTCGCTCAGCCTTCCTGCTCCTGCTGCTCTATCTCCTTCCCCACAGAAGCGTGCTGCTGCCTGTCTATTTTCTAACGCTATTGCAAAGTTGCGAACGTCTCATAGCGCTGTGCGGTCGCTGCAGCAGCACTCGTCTCCGCTCGCATCTTCGTCACCCCACACTCATTTCTCATGAACAACAGCAACAGCAGCACCAACAGCAGGACGAGCAGCAACAGCAGCAGGACGAGCAGCAACAGCAGCAGGACGGGGAGGGCAGCAACAAGGACAACACCTGCATGATTAACAACAGTAGGAAAGACAGCGGCATCCACAGCAGGAGGAGAGAGACGAAGCAGAAAGACAGCCTCCTACGATTGGAGAAAGAAAGGAATAAGCAATCGAACATGAGCATGCAGCTGCAGCACTGATCTCTTCAGGAGGGTCTTCAGACATATCGTTCATTGGTGCTACTTCTGCAGCAGATTCTCTTTCTCTGCGCAGTATATATCTCTGCTGCAGCAAAACATGTGAGACAGCAGCAGTAGTAGCAGCATGCAACAGCAGCAACAAATTTGACTTTCTCGGTATACGCTGCGTGGATCAGAGCGAGCAGAGAAGAGGCAGCAGTCGAAGCCGCGACAGCCATGGGGATTGCAGGAAGAGCAATGGTTGACGCCGAGGATACAAAAAGGAAGAACAGCAGCGGCACTGGGAAGAGCAGCAGCGGCGTCGTCGTGCGTATCAGCGAGCAGATCGCGGTGCTCAAGGGACACAGCAGCATCTGCGTTCTGCTTCTGCCGCGATTGAATGCATAGGACAGGAGCTCCTGTTGTTGCGTGCTGCAGCAGCAGCAGAGCGAGACCCGCTACGCAGTACTGCCAATACTTCCATCTCATCGTCTGCTGCGCCTGCGAGCAGCAGATTCCACTCGCAGCACCAACAGCAAACTTCATCATCGTACGTTCTGGTGCAGCGATGCATAGCCGTTCTCTTTCCAAAGATGCCCACACATCCATGTGCAGGCCTCCACATCACTCTGCTCTGCTGCTGTTTCTTTCTTTTTCTGTCACTATCTGTCTCGACCTATGTACAGGTCTTTCTATTTCTGCTGCTCTCTTTATCTATCTTTCTTCCAACTCTGTATGTATGTATGTCTCCACATGCATCTCTAGCTCCATACATATATATATATATATACATATCTGCCGTTATGTCTCTCTCTATACCTCTGTAGCTGTTCCGCTGTAGGCCGCTGTATGTCTGCATGTGTGTCCGTGGATATAGATGAGGGAAAGAAAGAAGTCTGTCTCTCCTTCATTTCAAGCGCAGAGGCGTGGAAGCTGCTCTGGAGGTATCCTCTATGGAGCGCATGCTCAAACATAATAGCAAGAAAGCAGCTGGTCTCTTTCTGCTGCTGCTGCGAGGACTTTCTGCTGCTGCGATGAAGTTGCTGCTGCAGTGCTTTGCAGCTGCTGCTGCTGCTGCCATGGGACGAGTTGTTGCTGCGGAAGTTTCCTGCTGCTGCTGTTGCTGCGATGGCTTTGTGCTGCTGCTGTGAGGCCTCCCTACTTCTGCTGCAGTGGCTTCCTGCTGCTGTTGCTGATGGCTTCCAGGGGCTGCTGCTGTGATGCCTCCCAACTTCTGCTGCGATGGCTTCCTGCTGCTGTTGCTGCGATGGATCGCTGCTGCGATACATCGCTGCTTACTCCTGTTGTTTGCACGCTGCGCTTGCAGGCAGCGGCCTCTTTGTCTGGACCTCCGCGGAAGTGATGGAGCAGCAGAGACTCTCTCGACGCATCATTTCTCTCTGTTGCAGATGCCCGTGCCCTTGATGCAGCCAAAGATGCCCTTATTGAAGTCAGCAAAACTGCTCTGTATATATCTCTTTTCCTTCTTCTTCTTCTTTTCTTTCACTCTCTTCCATTTCATCTTGTTTTTCTTTCTCTCCCTTCTTCATTTCCTGTTCTTTGTTGCATGCGCACACCTTCACTTTGTGTTCCCGAAGGAGACGGAGACAGGGGCGGTCGGCTGCCGAGCGGTTGAACACGTTTCAGGTGTATCAACATCATGCATCCCTTCCACAGAGAAAGAAAACATAGATATAGACTTTCTTTGTTCATGAGCGACTCTATCTTTGATTGAATATCTTCAGTCTTTTCACAGCTCGCTTCCGTATCATCCTCACATATATCCATCACTACATCTATATCCATCACTACATCTATATCCATCACTACATCTATATACATCTCTACATCTATATACATCTCTACACATATATACATCTCTACACATATATATCCATACATATAGAGAGAGAGAGGCAGATATATATGCATTATGTAAACGTCCACACTACACATATACATATGTAGAGTCCGAGTACAAACGTCTGTAGATCTGCATATATATTTCTACATACGTGTGAACATCATCTGTACATCTGTCTAGAGGCAACAACAAAATACATCTATAGACAACTACATCCACATGTAGAGATATAGGCAGACATGTGTTCACTTCCTGTCTGTTTATCTCTGATTGAGATGACGTGTGGTTGTGTGGTCACACGTTTTTCCTTGAAGCATCGCTACGCTTCCAAAAGTTCACGGATAGCTGCATTTCTTCTTCTTTTTCTTTCCTTTAGGCTTTCTTTCCTTCCTCCATAGTAGGCAGAGAGGTGTTTGTGGTATGTGGTGGAACACGGAGGGGACATGAAAGTGTGGGGTGTGTGTCTGTGCTCACCAGAAAAGTTTTTCTTCTTTGAACAGTCGAGAGAAACACGTGGAGGCGAGACAGGAGGGACTGCGGAGACGAGACAGGAGAAGCAATCTTGTGGAGACTGACGCTTTTCAAGTGCCTTTTGAATGACAAATCGTCATTTCAGGCTACCAGCCTCCTTCCGTTCCTTTCTTCATTTTTCTGTTTCTTTTTTACTACGTGCGTCTTTTTCTATGACGATCTCGCTCTTGCTGTCTCCTGGTTCGCTGCTGCTCCAGATACACTCTGATACCTGTTTCTTCGAATTCGCTTAGTGATTTCTGTATGGAGAAGAGACAATGGGCTGGCGGCAGCTCTTCTTTCCGCAAATGAACACCCCGAAGAAGAGGGTGTAGTTCTTCTTCTCTCTCTTTTTCTCTCAGTCTCCTTTCAGCGTCACAATTGCATGCAGCTGGCCTGCTGGTGCTGCTGCTACGGATCTGCTGCTGGTGCGACTGATCTACTACGGCAGCTGCTGTTGATTTGGTGTGGGGCCGCTAATGATCTGCTGCTGCTGCTTCTAGTCTGCTGTTACTGCTCGGCTGCTACTGATCTGCTGCTGATGATGATGCGCTGCTAGTAAGCTGCTGCTGCTGTTGTTCCTGCTCTGCTGCTACTCCTGCTCTGCTGCTTCTACTGATCTGTTGCTGTTACTGATCTGCTGTTGCAGCTGGATTACCTGTCTCGATGTAGCTATGGAGGGTACGTATGCTAGGGCGGAGGATGAGGAAGAAGCCAAGGAGGAGAAAGACGCCATGTGGTTGACATTAACGTTTCAACAAGAAACAAGGGATCACCACAGCAGCGAAAGAGGAAGATGCAGCAGCAGCAGTTTCCCTGAATGCGCAGTTCTGGGAGTTTATTCGAATCTCGTGTGGCTCTCTTTCTCCGTTGATGCTGTGGGTCTGAGCATGTCTACTGCACCTGCTGCTCTACTTCTTTCCTTCGGCCTTAGGTGAGACAGACTTTACACAGATGGAATTCTACTTTGAAAAGAACATGTTCATTTGAAACGTTTGGAGTTGTCGGTCCTCTTCCAGAAACAAACTCCTCTTCAAACCCCCAACAAAATATGCACACGTCCCTCTGGGTGAGTTGGTGTCTGCTGTGGTGAAGAAGTGTCTTTGGTGGGGAGAGGAGATGCTGTCTCTGTGGGGTGAGTTGGTGTCTCTGTGGGGAGAGGTTGGCTAGTTTTATGGCGTCTCCAAAGCATTCAACGTCGTTCAAACTTCCACGAAGGTGTTTAAAATGTTGAGAAAGAGAGAGACCCAGTCACATAGAGACAGAGACAGGAAGGGAGAGAGACGGAGACAGGAGAGAGAGACGGAAGAGAGCAGACGCAGAACAGAGAGACGCCTGCCTGCTAAAGCAGAGAAGAAGAAGAATAAAGCAGAATAGGGAAGAGCTGTGCTGTGCAGAAGATCCAAGAAAAAGTAAATGTGACAGCCGCAGGATTTCTTTGGCCGCACGTTCCTCATTCTCTGGCTCCCGTGCTTCGATTTCTCTCCCATATATGCATCTCTGTAGAGCTGTCTCTCTTTATCTATACATCTCTCTGTATAGGTGTCTCTGTGTCTATTTATGTGTGCCATGTATCTCTTTCACTGTATACATATACATATATATACATATAGATACATAGAGATACATATAGATACATATACATATATATATATATATATGTATGTGACTCTTCTCTTCACATAGATACACGTATGTATATTTCTCTCTGTATGTGTCTCTTCTGTGTGTATATGTTTCTTTCTGCTGCTCTCTCTATGTCGTCTCTTCTTTTTACACAGAGGAAAGTCAACAAAAGAAAAGAAGAAGAGAGAGGGGCACAGTATTTAATACAAAGATCTACACAGAGAGACCTAGACACACAGGCAGGCATATATTTACACATATATTTAATCCAGTTGATGTTGAGGCACATATGAAGATAAGAGTATATAGAGAGAAAGAGAAAGACAAAGGAAGATATATATATATATATAATCACCTATGTACATCTATATATATATATATATACATGTATAAAGAGAAGAGAGAGAGAGAGAGAGAGAGAGAGAGAGAAGATATACATAAATAATCATGTATATATAGAGAGAGAGAAAGAGAAAGACAGGCATATATGTATAATCATGTCGAGATACACATATAGAGAGAGAGGAAGGAAGAAAGAAAGAGAAAATCTATATAGTTGTGGATAGTCTAGATATATGAAGAGAGGGTGGAAATGAAGTGCGCTGGTGTCTCTACAGGATTAGATTTTCTGACGTATATATAGAAGTCGTACCTGCAGCACCTACTGGGAGAACAGCAACAGCAGCAGCAGCAGCAGGAGAGGCAGAGGTATTTCAATTCTTGAAGCAAAAGAGAGAAGCGAAGGAGAGATCAAAGAGATGATGCTGCTGCTCTCTTCCGGCGCTGCTGCAGCTGCTGCCTCCCCGGCTTCTTTACTGCAGATAATCTCAGGAGACTGCAGCAGCAGGTGCAGCAGCGAACAGCAAAGACGCATGCAACAGGCCGCGTTGCGTCGTGCTTCCTCTTCTTCTCTTCGCCCTCTGGGGAGACGTCACACAAAGGGACAGGAGCAGCAACAGCAACCGCAACAACAGCAACAGCAGCAACAGCAACAGCAGCAACAGCAACAGCAGCAACAGCAAACAGCAGCAGACTGCAACAGCAGCACTGCAACAGCGACAGCAACAGCAGCAGTAGTAACAGGAAGAGCACCAGCAAGATTTCAGCTTGGCAGCAGCAGCAGCAACTCCAGCAGCAACAGCAGCGAGAAGAGAAGAGAAGTGGGAGGACAGAGAAGAAATGAGAGTGAGCGGGCTCGAAAGGTGTCACATAAGCGAATTGCCTGAAGGAAGAAAAATTGAAGATCACTCGCTTCTCCAGCAAAGGCCACAGGAAAAGTAGCAGCAGTGAAAAGAGCAGCAACAGCAGCATCGCCCTCGGTGGCACGAAACCCTTGCTCATTCCTTTGGAGGAGTATGATACAGATATTCTGTCACGACGTGGCAGTGGAAGCAGCAGCTGCCATCCACTGGCAGCAGTAGCTGCAGCAGCAGACATATGTCTCTGCTGCCTTCTGTGTTTTCAGCAGCAATCAAGCACCACCAGGGACCACCACCATCAGCAGCAGGAGAGCAGCGGAAGCAGCAGATATTCGTCTCCACTTGAGAAGAAGGAGAGAGCAGCACGGGAACAAACAGCAATGTAGTTCCCAAAGGGCGCAGCAGGAGAAGCAGCAGCACAACAGCAGTGATCGCAGCCCAGGGATCTTTAACAATTGCCTTCTCGGCTGCAGCAGCTGTTGAATGTGATGCAGAGAGCACAGAGCGTTGGCGAAGAAGAAGAAAGGAAAGCAGCAGCCGCAGAAGAGAGACAAGGAATCAAATATATTTTTACGTTTAGAAAGAGATTCTGGAGGAAGTGATGATCTCCTTGACGCAAAGCTCTGAAGCGATTTGTTGCTGCTTTCCTCCCCATGACTGCAGCAGCAGCTCTGCTGAGCAAAGCAGCATCTGCAACAGGCAGAAAAGAGGAAGATGCGAAGATCACAGCAGGAGCAGTTTTGAAAAGAAGAAGAGAGAGGAGAGAGCAGCCTGGTGGAGCTGCGATGCGACATTGGAGTTGCATCGGCACCAGCAGCTATTTATGCAAGCAGCAGCAGGCTGTGATGGAGGTGGAAGAAGACAAGATGCACGGCCGAGAGGAAGAACAGCCAGAGAGTCGAGTGCAGCAGCAGCAGCAGCAGCAGAGGAGATTTGCAAAAGCAGCAGCAGAGAGACCCTACGACGATAGCCGCAGCGCTGCTGTCAGAGGAGCAGCAGCAGACACAGAGGAAGAAGAAGCTTCTGCTGCTGCTATGCTGCTGAAAGAACTTGCACTCTTGTGAAAACCTCCTGCAAGCAACGCAGCAACAGCAACAGCAGCGCTGTGGGGTCATCACCCTGCACACGAGGCGACGCCAGAACCAGCAAAACCTCGAACAGCAACAGCAAAAAAGGCAGCAGCGGCAGCAAGGGACGGTGGCGCGAGCGCAGCAGCAGCAACAGCCACTCCACGATGTCAACGTCTGCATGCAGAAAAGCAGCAGCAGCAGCATCTTCAAGCAGCAACACCAGCACCTTCAACAGCAGCAGCACCCACAACAGCAGCGGCGTCTTCAACAGCAGCAGCATCGTTAGCAGCAGTAGCAACAGCGTCTGCAGCAGGAGGAGGAAGCGCAGAAAACAAAATCCGCGAGCCTAGCAGCAGCAGACCGAGCAGCAGCAGCAACGAGAAGCAAGATGTTGCGCGAGAGAGGTGCAGCAGGGAGCAGCGCAGCGCGAGGTGCAGCAGCAGCATCACGAGCAACAGCAGCACCACCGCCAGCAGCAGCACCGGGAGTAGCACCAGCAGAGGAGCTTCTGCAGTGACACAGCAGCAGCAGGCGCAGATGAAGAGCAGAAAACAATGCAAGGAGCCTGTTGTTGCGCCGGGCTTCGGCGTCCGTGGTTCAAAGAGGAAGCAGCAAACAGCAGCAGCAGAGCTGCAGCAGCAGAAGACAAAGAAGAGAAAGAAGCAGCGCAATAACAAGCAGCAGCAATGCAAGCCTGTTGCTGAAATCTGCAACAGCAGCAGCAATCGCATGCAGTGCAGCAAATGCCAGTCAGAGGGAGAGTGCTGCGCCAGCCTTCCACAGCTCAGCAGCTGCAGCAGCAGCTACACCTGCAGGGTTCAGGCGTAAACGCAGCAAGCAGCAACAAACCCTTCCACATTTGTTGACAGCCGCAGTTGCAGTCTTACGAGGCAGCAGCTGACAACAGTGGCGTGTTGTGCGAGGGACGCCAGAGACGTTGTCGGTCACTGGAAAAGAAGAAAGACGCAGCAGCAGGGGAGAAGAAGAAGCAAGATGCACTTGACGCTTTTTTTAACAAAGACAGGAGATATTCTTCTGGCTTGGCTTCACCTCTGTCGCCTGCCACAGGAATCCCTGCTGCTGCTGCAGCAAAAGAACACAAGCAGCTTCTGCTGCCGCTGCAGTTAGGAAGGAAGAGCAACAGCAAAACAAGGAAGAGAACATCTGCTGCTGCTGCGAGATCATTGGGCGTCACATCCAGCAGGACCTCTGACGACAGCTGCTGCAGCAGCAACAGCACCTGCAGCACGCCACACAGACACCACCTGCAGCAGAAAGATGCACCCAGCAGCAGCTGCAGCTGTGCAGCAGCGATTATAGCTTCTCCAACACACCCAACGGTCTATTCAGCAAGGCGAGCATATATGCCACTAAGGAGTATATGTTGCCGCATCTAAGAAGAAGCAGCAGACTGCTGCCTGGAGGAAATCATCTAAACAATGCGATATGTACAGAATATCTTTCTGCGATACATGATTGAACAGTAGCAGCAGGATGGCATTTCAGACAGCAGCAGCAGCATCAGATCCTTCTGCTGGTGCAGACCTCTGATAATCGCCAGAAATAGCTCGAAATCCGACATCAGGAGCAGCTCATTCCAACCGCAGCAGCAGGTCAGGAATAGCAGCTTTTCTGAGGAGGAGAAGCTGCCAACTGAAGAAAGTTGGATTGCACAAGAGGAGCTGCGGAGGAGGCTGCGCGCAGGGAATACTCTTATGCAGAGAGAAGAGAAAGAACATGCTTTTGTTGTTTGTCCTTTCTTCTTTTATGTCTGTTCTGCATGCTGCACGTGCAACCAGGACCCACAGGCATTGCTGCTGCTGCAATCTTTTCCTTTCATAGTGCCTGCTGCATGTCCAGCGCACCTCATGTTTCAGCCATATATACAGCACAGAGAAAATATATCTCTGTCAGCAACGCTGCTGATGTGTATAGCAGCTATAGCAGAGACAATTGCTGCATCTTTGTTTCATTGTCAGCTCCTTTGTTTACATCTTTGGCTGCTGCTGCTGCAGATGTGTTTGAGGCGTGCAGAGCTGTGTGCTTCCCTGAGGTCCATCCGCTGCAGCAGCCCAGCACGCTGTTGCGCAGTGAGTAGCAGGAGAAGAAGCATCGGGACTGCAGCAGCAGCAGCAAGTCTCTTCGATGCTGCAGCAAGAGTGCCTGAGCGCAGCTGGATAGATGCAGTTCAGCAATTCAGCTACAGCAGGTTTTCAACGCTGTTGGCTGCTCAGAAGAGCAGGCGCTTGAGGAGGTGCAGCGCGGCCAGCGAGAGAAATACCGCGAGATGCGTTTCCTGAAGCAACAGCAGCAGCAGCAGTCTGCAACAGCAGCAGCAGCAGTGACCTCTGCTGCAACGGCGATGGGGATGCATACAGTTATCGTGCGCAATACATAGAAGCATGTGCAGCAGCAGCAACAGCAGCAGCAGCAGGAGCAGGAGCAGCGTGGCAGCAGCTGGCGATGGGCGGCAGCAGCTGAGAAGTGCTGTTGCTGCGATGGCGGCAGCTGTCCGGCTTACACTTCAACAGCCTCTGCAAAAGCAGCAGCAGCAGCGCGTGATGCAGCGCCGGCGCTGTTGCAGCGGCAGCAGCACCCAGCTGTTCGGCAGCGGGTCGGAAGAGCGCTTGAAGAAGAAGAACAGAAGCAAAACAGCAAGCAGAAGAATCGCGACAGGATTCAGCTGCTTCAGCTTGCAGCACTGCGACAGTGTCAATGTGTCTCGCTCAGCTGAACCTTCTGCTGGTCTCACACAGAGCTGCTGAAAGTCACAGCAGCAGCAGCGGCATACAGCTGCAGGAGAGAAGCGGAAGCCTGAGAAAGAGAAAAGAAGTCAGGGAGTTGCTCCAGGAGCTGCAGCAGCAGCACAGGCTGCAGAGCTGCGGCACCTACTTGTAAAATGCCGCCGCAACAGCACCAGTCGCTGAGCTGCGGGCTCCGTGTCAGGGATCCCAACAGCAGCAAAAACAAAGCAAAAAGGTGGTTCATCCCCAGGTGATTCTGGAGCCTCAGCGACCAAAACAGCCTCTTCGAGTCTCCAGCTCGTGCTGCTGCTCAGTGGAAGCAGCAGCAGCAGCGAGGCCAAGCAGGAACAGCAGTAACTGCTTCTGCTGCCTTGTCGATGAGCAGCAGCAGGAGGGCTGTTGCTACAGCAGAAGAAGTGCGAAGACAAGCAGCAACAGAAGCAGCAGAAGCAGAATCAGCAGCATGCACAATCAACAGCAGAGGAGAAGACGTCAGCCGCACTGTTTGATATCCTGCTGTTAAGAGAGCTGCAGTGTCCGCCTTGTTGTACCAGCGTTCTGACAGAAGTCTGCTGCAGGAGCCACCTTGCCAACAGCGTTACGAAGGAAGAAAAAAAGGAATAGCAGACACGAAGAAGAATAAACTACCAGTTGCTGCAGCAACAGCAACAAAACAGCTTCCCTGAAGTCGTTCTTCGACCTAGAGTGCAGCGATACGCAAAGGCACATCCCGGGGGCTCGTCTCAGGTCCTGCTGCTGCTGCTTCCACCGGTGCTGTTCCTGCAGCTGGCTGCTGCACTGCCTGGTGCCTGACAGCTGCATGCTGTGCGCTGCAGCGGCATGCGTTGACACAACGCAGGAAGAGAGCAGCAGGACGAACGACCTCTGGGCAGCAGCAGCAACAGTGCAGCAAGATCCACAGCAGCAGCAGCAGGATCAACAGCAGCAGCAGGATCAACAGCAGCAGCAGGATCGACAGCAACAGTTGATTAACAGCAGCACCAAGTGCAGCAGCCGCAAGAGTAACAGCTGCAGAAGCAGGCTGCTGCGGCAGCAGGGCTTTTGAAGAAGAATTGAAAGCAGAGATTGGTTGAATGCGATGTGGTTTCAGCGCAGCAGTGCGCCAGCAGCAACAGCCCGCAGTAAGAAACTCTGCGGTGAATGGAGAAGTAGACGCAGCAGTTCAGCAGCAAATGCCTGGCCATCGATTTCAGCAGCATGTTGTTGACAAAACACTGCTGCATTCCCCTTGGAGGGGTGCACCAGCAACAGCAAAGGAGGAAGGGAAAAGAGAAGAAAGACGTTGCAGCAGCGACAGAAATAGAAGCTGGTCATGGATGACGCTCTGTGTCGTACACGCAGCTGTTGCCAGCGAAAACTGCACGGCAGCAGCTCCACTGCGGATAATGCTGAGCAGCACCTTGAAGTATTCTCTGCTGCAGCAACGGTGGACAAAATGTATAGCTGAAGAAGTTGCTGTTCACGCCCCATTGCGACAGGCAGCTGACAGCAGGAAGCTGCTGCAGCAGCAGCACGACGCCTGGAGGCACCAACAGCTGCTGTTGTTCCAGAAGAAACAGGCAGAAAGAGCAGACAACAACAGCAGCTGCACCGGCTCGAAGAAGCAACCAAAGCAGCAGCAGCTTCAACCGAAACCTTCCAACAGCATGACGGCTGCATGCAGAAGAGTCGAGGGCGTGACCAGCAGCAACGGCAACGCGACCACGCAACAGCAGCACCACGACACGCAGCAGCAGCAGCAGCTGCACACAGCAGCAGGGCAAGACAAGCAGTAGCAACCCTGCCTCTGGAGCAGCAGCAGCAGCAGGACTGTTTCAGAGCCTTCTGGCAAGACATCAAGGAAGCTAGCAACTGTGCAGCAGCAGCAACTGCAGAGGTCTGCTGCAGCAGTCTGCTCCTGCTGTTCTCCTGTGCAGGCTCTCAAAGCACGCAGGAACTTCCGCTGCTGCTGGTGTTGCAGGAGAAGCAAGACCCCAGCGGAACCACTTCAGCAGGAGCGACAGGGTGGAGCTACAAATGTGGGAACACGGAGCCGTCTTGCTGTTGCTGTTGCCATTTCAAATGCTCCTGCTGCAGCAGCAACAGTGATGCTGCAGCAGCAGCAGCAGCACATTCATCTGCTGCTTCAGCCTCCCCAGCAGAAGGGCCGCAGCCCAAAAACAAAAAGATGTCTTTTTCTCCTTCCTACTGCTTCTGCTTCAGGTTCCTATGCAGCAGCAGCAACAGCAACAGCAGAGACCCGTAGCAGCAGCGCAGAGGTGCGCAGGCGACGCGAAAACATTCGCAGCATCGCCCAGCAGCGCAGCGTCTTCTCGCAGTGGCCAGGCAAGTGCCTTTGCTGCATCATTAGTTAGTTCCAAACCAATGGAGATCCATCCACATACATGTATTCACAAGCAAACAGACATATCTGCGTACGTCTTCTATCTGAAGGCCTTTATCACATATACATATAGACAGAGAGAAAGAGGAAGGAGGAAGAAAGACACGTGTGACACCGGTGTATATATGTATTCTCTCTGTCTTTCTTTTCTATGGTGGACACACAGGCGTTGGTTGGAGCCTGTTGAAGGTGTTGATGCGTGTAGTTGCTGCGTGGCGGTAGCGTGGCCGGTCACATGCGCGTCTCTCTGCGGAAGAAGGGTATCAGCGCTGCTCCTCATTTGAATTTCGATGAGCAGCCGCAGGACACGACGAATGATCACCCTTGAATCTCTCTTGAGCAACCTGAACTCCCCTGTCTCCTATATATACATATATATACAGTCTCCACATATAACATACTTGTTACATCTATATATATATATATATATATATATCTATATCTATATGTATATATATATATATATATTATATATATATGTAGGTGGGGGAGTATATTTGGGGGGGGGTGCAGTTTGGTGTATGTTGGTGCAAGAGCAGCCGATTGATGTGCTGCTGCAGAAGAGGCTCGCACCAGTGCGTTTGTGCTGCAGCAGAAGGAAACAGGCGGAGCCAAGGCATCTGCTGCAACAGCAGCGACAGAGCAGCACGCCTCCTCCGGTGACCTCAGCAGAAAGCAGCAGCAACAACGATAGCAGTGATGTTTTTCCCTGCCAGAGCTGCAGGAGAAAAAAAACGCAGCTACTGTCGCTGCTGCAGCAGGAAAGACATCAGCAACTGAGGGTTCGCTGGTGGTTGTGGCGTAAAGGCCTGCTGCTGTAACTTCGTTAACTTCCTCCAATGAAGAAGCAGCAGCAGCAGCAAGTGAACACCTGAAAGCAAAAGACAAAGTGAAAGTCTGGAAAAGGAAACCCTCAGAGCAGGAGAGCAGTAGGCGAAGGTGGAGGAGATAGCAACCTGTCAACCTGCGGTGTACGTACACCCGAGAAAAAGTCGGCGCAAAGCTCTGCAGCCCCTTGGGACAGACGGGAGCAGCAGGTAATCCCTCTCTCGAACAGACTGAGTGCCCGGAGGACAAAGGATTTTGAAAAGAAAAAGAAATCTTTCCTTTTCCACACATGCGTCTCTGCGCATGCTCGAGCCAGCAGGAGCCTCAGCGAAGCGCCTCTGTCACCGTTGCCGCTTGGCCAAGGTGTAGGGACACCGAGAAAAGAGGTTTTTTCCATTCAGAGATACACTTCTCTGGAGCAGAAATTGAGTGGATCTTCCTTCTCATGCAACGACACAAAGAAGACTTCTGCATGTCTTTCTGTGTACTTCTACCGAAGCTCCAGTAGCAAAGTTATACAGATGCATACAGAGCCGACTCTGTATATATATATATATACTCTTATAGTGTTCAGGCAGCACGCGATTGAGTGTTCAGCTTCTGTCTCTCCATGCTATTCGCCAAAGTTATCTTTTTTTCCATTCCACTTTTCTGCAAGTCTATCCATACACATCCCTATCTGCATTCATATCATTCATAAAAACAAAAGCTATAGATCTATACACTTATCTCTCTCATGAGATACATGTATGCACCCTACATATATATATATATATATGTGTGTATTAGTAGACATAGATCCAACAACGTGGGACAGACACAACATGAAGAGATATACATAAACATGCATATATATGTGGCCACAAAAGATTCTTCACACCTGTACATGTAGACGTTCATGCACTTCTATTTCTATACATCTGTATCGACGTAGATCTCCATATTACGCCCACATACAGCTACATATATATATGTAGTTCTATTATAAATTCTTCTATGTATTCATCCATACAGCTGCATTTCTGTATATATACAGCGAGAGAGAGAGACGGATCTATGTATGTGGCTGTATAGAAGTATATGTAGGGTCGTCAAGAGTGCCCTTCTCGGAAGGAAAGGAATGCCAGTGCAGCAGTGTATTTCTGCAGCCACATGTCTCTTTCTCCTCTCATACTTCTACACAGCCACCTCTAAAGATGCGTTCCTCTCTCTCTACTCTATAGAGATATATGATATATAGAGAGAGGTGCGTCTCTCTCTATATATTTATATACACACAGAGATACACAGATGTAGAGGAGACACAGATAAAGAGAGACAGATATACACAGAGAGAGAGACAGATAATTACGTGGAGACCGAGACTGTAGAGAGAGAAAGAGGCATATAGAGAGAGAGAGAGAGAGAGAGCGAGGCACATATATGGAGAGAGAGAGATATGTACATTGAGATAGATGTGCACAGAGAGAGAAAGAGACATACCTATACACTATATAGATATCAGGTGTATATGTGATATGAACAGGGGTCCGCACGGTGAAAAGATGTAGAGCACGAGGGAGTGAAGTGGAAGAAGAGTGCAACAGGAGAAGCTGGGCGAGCTGTAGCTGCGCAGCAGATCGTTAGCAGCAGCAGACCATTCAGTTTGAAGGACTCGTCTGTTTATTACAGACGACAGAAAAAGAAGAATGAAT